>JAPYZN010000817.1:0-24520 GCA_030522865.1 Psyttalia lounsburyi
CCAGAGTGATGTCTGTGGTTTTTTTTTTCTGATGGTGTGAATTATCCATGAATATTTGGATTTTCGTTTAAAATTTTTTTTACCGACACGAGGGTCGCCGGTTTTGGATGGGTCGCCCGCTGGGGGGATCAGTTTTACCATCATCTTTGCGTTGTGCCTTGTCTCTGTCTGTGTCAACATGTTTTGTCTTTGGGACCAGACACCACCACGTCCACACCGTTGGTTCCGGGGCACACAACGAGCGGTGAGGTAAGAGATGTTCCCAAGCCTATAGCACTCAAACTACTCATTTCCGACAAACAGGGGTTTCGAGTGTACAATGTAAGCTGGGAAATCTAACATTAAACTAATTTGATTAAAAAATCGGTGGTGGGGAGTGATACTATATATTTACCAGTTTATTATTTATTGATACCTGCTCCTAGAACTCCACCATCCCCGCAATTAGTCACTGTCTCGGGGGGCGGAGGTTTTGGGAAAATACATCTGTGGCAAGGCCCTTGATGATTATAAACAGTCAATTGCCCCTCGAATTTTAATGCTGAGCCAGATATCAATGGCTTTGCAGCGAATACACAGGCATCATTTAGCAGATATCTCGTTGGTACGTTATCGGTGGCGTCAAGGATTACGTCGTATTGGTTGACAATATTTTGAACATTGGTACTGTCCAACTGAAGCGTATGAGGAGTTACTTTCAGATTTCCGTTGAGTCTAAATTTTGTTAGGACAGAGTAAGATGTTTGAGTTTATTTTTATTGAACTTTTGACATGGATACCCTTTTGGGTTTTTACATTATTTCCTTTTTACATCCTAACAATTAGTAAATGCAAATGAATTATGATAGTTATTAATTTAACAAAATTTAAATGGAGTGTAAATATAAATCAAGGGTAACTAGTAAAAGTACAAATATTCATAGAAACATATTCTTCGTGAAATACAGGATTTGAAAACATAATTTACCATTCTCAAATAGTAATTTAAGAGAAAACTAACAGAAATTTCGCGATTGATCTCGTAATTTACGATGATAATGTCGTATTTTCCTTGATTAAAATTGTAAATGACGATTGTAAAAACTTACATTACGAGATTGTTTATATAATTTACGTATTAAAAGCTATAAAATCCAATGTATAGTGCCTTAAATAACAAAAATTTACATTTTTTAGATTAACAAAAAGTCCCGTGATTGGTTTTTTGACATTACTGCAGAATCTAAGCGAAAGAAAGCATATTTTTGCTCAAACTTCTTTTGGGGATCTTATTGCGCTCTATTAAGATTTCTACAAGAATTTTAATATTTCTAGATTTTGATTTCTCGAAGAAAAAATTAAAAAATTGCAATTATCGATTTTTTTAAATTTAAATTTACGTATTAACCCTTCCCACCCCTCGACCCCGCTGTACCCCATTCGTCAAGGACCAAGGAAAAACTTCACCCTGAGGGGACAACCTTGCCCAAGTACAGTCTACGAGACTACCGCTTGGCAGTGAATTGTGAAATTAGAGTGCTACAATTTTTTTTTTTTTTTAATACAAATTCTGACTGCCGGTGACGGGAAGCGGACCTGGGTCATCGGCATGCCAGTCTAGCACTCTGACCGCACGGCCACTACCGTCGAATTATCGATTTTTCTATCGACTGATGCGGCGTGATATTGAAATTTGTGTAAGAATTTATTTTATAAAACGCAGTGAGATCTACAAAATAGGTCGTGAGCAAAACAAATGCTAGCTCCCTTCGATTCCCACGTAATGTCCAAAAAGCATGTCGCATGACGATTTGTTTTTCTTTAAAATGAAAATTCTTGTAAGTTACGACTCCAAACCTCGTATCTTATGATTTTTAACAGGTAAATTACATGAACAATCTCATATTTCAGGAGAATATTTGTCTGTGTATATCAAATAAAAAGTTATTCAGAATTGGACGTACACTCGAGCTAGTTATTTCTAACAAAGCTACACATGTCATGAAACAATCATGAAAAATAATCCTTAATAGGAAAAGGGCAGTAAATAAACAAAGAAGAATAACTTTTTGTTATGGCCCAGATTTGGGTAATTGCGTTATTGTTTAATATGTGGACATAGAGCATCGTCAGCGTGACACTTGCCAGTATAACTGGATTATGCTGACCAAGTGATGAAATATAAACAATCAATGTATTATTTAAGAGACGGTCAAGTCTATATGGACCAGACCTGAACCGGACTCCGACGCGTACAAAAGTCGTAAACTCTTTGTAATCAGTCAGATGACACAGTTAATACAATCTGATAATAAACTACGTAATTCAAATACCGACACATTATTAGTGGGATTTATCCCTTTAAGCCTAGAATGAGAATAATATTAAGTACCTCCCACGCTGGGTACAACATTTGAAATTAAGTAAAAAAAAGTACTGATATTAAAAATGAGTCTCATAAATTGCAGGTTTGGAGCATTGAAATAAAGATAAAGGGGGGAGCATGAAGTTTTTACCTTTGCAAATGATGAGCAGCAGCATGCGCTTTAGCGACACCCATATCGCCAGACTCATACAATAATTGTCTGTGCAAATTGTTTATCTCGACGTCATCATAGTCTACGATGCCAATGTGGCCAACGCCAGCTCCAGCCAAGTACAGAGCTGATGGGCACCCGAGTCCCCCAGCCCCGACAATTAAAACTGATGCGTTTTTTATTTTCACCTGTCCTGTGAAGATAATTAAAAGAGTATAGACGCCAAGAGTACAGCTGATTTCCTTCAAACTTGAGTCATTCCAAAGCGGAATTCTCAATTTTCTTTTCAAATTACCTTTGACACTGATTTCCGGCATTAAAATTTGTCGACTATATCTGGCAATCTCCTCATTACTCAAGCCATTCTTTTGAATAATTTCTTTTTCCCGCCTCAACTCAGCAAGGTTAACCTCCTTCTCCCTCAGCATTCGCTTCAACTCTCCAATTTCCCTGATCAATTCCTCCTCGCTCATTCTTTCCACCTTTTCAAATCAGAACAAAACAATTCGAAATTTAAAACCCAAGTGTAAATAATTTCAAATACACTTTACGTGTCAAACAATCGAAAGTTTCAGTCTTCACTTAAAAACAAGCGTTGCTAACTTCACAAATGACTTCCAACAACTCTCCAATTGGTAAATACCCCTGGCATCCTACCCTTTCGGACATTTTACCCCCTCTCCACCAACCAATGGCCGTCGCTCCTGCCTTCCAGCATGACTTTCCCAACCAATGGCATCGAAGTACGTGAAGTGAGTGTCAAACAAAAACACATCCCGCCGTATCTCCAGTGAAAATTCCACGGGAATACGTAACGCGGCGGTTTTTCCGGCCTAGAGTGCCCGCCATATTGTCTCAGAGGGTAGCGCGGGTCACTGGCGCGTGTGTATGGTCACTCTTCCTATTCTCAATAAAAAAAAAACACAACAATAATAATCATAGAGCTCGATAAATCAGAGCAATAAAAAAGTTCAGTTGACACTGGAAATATCTAACCTGGAAATAACCAATTCGATTGTATGATATAAAAACAGAGTTATGGATCCAGCCAAGCTGAAAGTGGTTGAGTTACGTGCTGAGTTATCACAGCGTGGTCTTGACACCAAGGGAAATAAGGCGGTGCTTGTTGAACGACTGCGAAAAGCGTTGGAGGAGAGCGAAGCAGAAGGTAAGTCATCATTTTTTGAAGATGGATTGAGTTGTTTTGCCATTGATGAACCCACTGAACTTCAGACATTGGGGGTTGTTTACACTCACTCTCCATCTCACTTGTGCCCATGACTTTGGAATATCATCAATAAACACAGTAAATGCAAGTGTTTTTGGGCATTTTCTCAAACGTCTGTGCATTCGTTTAGCTTGGGAGAGTCTTCGATGATGAGGGAAGATTTTCTTTTTGTTTCTGTGGGAGAGAGTCGTACCATGAGACGGCAATTTTTGACTTTTTGGGGATTTCCTGGGAGTTGGAGGGAAATAACGGAATTTTCCATTTATAGATTGTTTCACTGTATTCTAGATTTTAGGTCAGTTGGTGGAAAGCGTAAAGATAGGGTGGTTATTATCGTTATTAGGGATTAACAGAGGCGTCCTGCCCAAATTAATTTTTGTGGACCAGTTGGTGGTTTGATATCGCAGAGTTTGAGGGAGGTAACCACCATTGGAGTTCACGAAAGTGATTTATAAATATGTACACTTTGGAGCGATTTGAAGGTTAAAAATATTCAGCATCAAAAATTCGATTTTTTTCTGTGGTTCTTATTTTTGTGATTAAAATATTCTTGTTTTCCGTAAAACTACTGAGTTTTTTAAGGTTTTTGGTACTTATTATTGCACTCAAAAATATTTTTCAATTTCAAAATAGCAATATTTTTTAAAAATACGTTTATTATTTATATTATATTATTATTATTATTATTATTATTATTATTATTCTGGAGATGAAATTAATTCATTTTTCCTAATGAATTTCATCTCGACTATAAAGATTGAAAATTGTCATGAAACTTTGTTTTGTACTTGTCAGTTGAGTCAGCGAGAGTTTATCAATTTTTTTTCTGGCATTAAAACATATGTCTTAGAGTGAGTGAATTTTTTATAAATATTTTCCCATCACTCGTTTCATCCCAATAGTTGTCCCATCGTTCTTGCCTCTGAAGGTTTTCGTTCATGTTTTCCTACTAAATTCTTGTATTAATTACCACAGAACCTGAGGAGACATCTCCACCGGAATCGCCGGAGTCAGAGCCTCGAGAGGAACGTCCAAAGACCCCGGAACCCCCAACCCCCTCAAGACCTCCAACAAGAAGTACGAGGAGTCCCAGAGGAACCCCAGCGAAGCCACCAGCGAAGGCCCTCTCATCTTCTCCACAAAAGCAGCCGCCTCTAGTTAAATCTCCAGTAATTGAGAACCCAACCTCACCAGTGATCGATGAGAAAACTGAAGCTGCTTTGCTGCAGGAGGACGAGCCCCCGAGTGGAGCTGTCCCTCAGACAGCAGTTGAGGAATTGAGTGAGCCACCCAAGGCGGACACTTGTACTCCTCAAGTCGCTGAGGAAGCACCAGAGATACCACCGGCTCAGCAAGAAGATTCCGTTCAAGAAACAAAACAATCGGAAGTAGCTCAAGCTATTGTTGCACCATCTGAAGTGCCAGAGCCAACAGAAGTACCTGAAAAATCAGTGGAACCAGTAACTGAAAATGCAACAGTCGAACTCTCAGAAGACCCTCAACCGACCGAAGAATCTCCTGATCAAGAAACCAAGAATGATGATTTCGAATTGTCTCAGAGCAATGACAACCAGATGCCCGATGACAGCAACGAGATTCCCGGGGAGTCTGAAGAGAAAATGGAAGTGAACGAAGACAACACCCCAAATTCCCCCGAGGAAACAAAACCAACAATTGTTGAAGAAATTAAACAAGAATTTCCAGAAGAAAATCCAGATTTACAGGTGAAACAAGAACCAGAAAATTTCAAAATTGAAAATGAACACGAGACGACCCAAGACGTGGACATGAAGCAGGAAATTAAGCAGGAGGAAGACAAGGCACTTGTGGATCAGGATGTAAAGGATCGTAAGGACAGAAAACGAAAGCGTTCGATGAGCTCTGAACGTCAGAGGAGTCCTCCACCTCCAGCCAAGACCGATAACGAGCCGGAGATCGATTACTCCAGGGTTCAACTGTCCTGGTATGACTCAGATCTTAATCTAGTCATCGATAAAACATCATTTTTGTCGGCAACACCAATGCACAATGATGGCTTTGGGTATGTATGGGCTGGCACAAGAGCTTCATTTGGATTTACCAGTGGTAAAGTTTATTACGAAGTCAAGGTCAAGGAAGAGTGCAGTGTCAATCTTCCGGACGAGGAGTACCCGCACGTATTGCGTGCAGGCTGGTCAGTGAGTCATATCTCGATGCAACTAGGGGAGGAAAAATTCAGTTATGGTTATGGTGGAACTGGCAAGATCTCCACAGGCAATAGTTTCAAGGACTACGGCCCGAGATATGGACTGAACGATGTGCTCGGTTGTTACCTGGACATGTCTGGAGACAACGCAGTCATAAGTTATACTCTGAATGGTAAACATCTGGGACAGGCATTCCGGGTGTCGAAGGTTGAGCTGGGAGAGAAGGCTCTGTATCCACATATTCTGACGAAGAATTGTGAATTTGTGTGCAACTTTGGGGATGAAGAGCCCTGGGGTGGAACTCCTGTGGAGGGATTTGTTCCAGTAGGACAAGTGGACATCAAGGAGAGAGTACCTGGACCAGTGAGACCTGAGAGGCGAGAGGATTGCGAGATGGTTATGATGTGTGGCTTGCCTGCTGCAGGAAAAACATATTGGGCCGCTAATTACGCCTTGCAGCATCCTGAAAAGATGTACAATATTCTCGGAACTAATACTCTCATTGATAAAATGAAGGTCGTCGGTTTACCGAGGAGGAGAAATTATCATGGACGATGGGAAGTGTTGATAGACAAATGCACACAGTGTCTCAATAAACTTCTGGACATTGCAGCGACTAGGAGACGGAACTACATCTTGGATCAGACGAATGTATATCCTTCTGCACAGAGACGTAAAATGAGATTTTTCTACGGATTTGTCAGACGGGCAGTTGTTATTGTTCCGACGGAAGAGGAATTTAAAGCGCGTAATATCAAGCGTGTGGCTATTGAGGGTAAAGAGGTTCCTGATTCGGCTATTCTGGAGATGAAAGCCAATTTTGGTGCACCAGTGGTTGGTGATTTATTCGATATTATTGAGTGGCCTGAGCTTCCTCAGGAAGAGGCTAAGAAGCTCATTGCTGTGTACAATAAGGAGGGAAAAGATGCAGGTTTTGCACAACAACAGCCAGCAAAACGACCTCGATTTGAGAAGAACACGGAAGGCCAGAATCGTGATGTGCGATCTAATCGAGATAATCGTGATAGGAGGAATGCCTATCCAGACAGAAATAGAAATTCGACGTGGCGTGGTGGTAGCCAGATGTCAGGTGGCTGGAGAGACCGAGGGCCCCGCGGTGGTCACATGAGACCGCCTGGTGGGCCCTATGGATCTCCAGGAGGATGGAGGGGTCGCGGTGGTCCTCCTGGGCCAATGAGTCGTCCCAATGATAGACGTGGAGCACAAAATGACCGACGAGGAGGAGCGAGTGATCGAAGAGGTGCTCAAGGGGGGAGAGGTGGCTGGGGCCCCATGAACAGCAATTATCATAATTCAGGATCAGGCTGGGGTGGTGGTTCACAAGCTAGTGGAGGCTGGGGAAGTGGACCATCGTCAGGGGGCTGGGGAGGTGGACAGGGCTGGGGTACACAAGGTGGCTGGGGCAGTTGGAAGGGATATGGTTCCAACGCAAACTACAATCAGAGCAATTACAGTCAGCAGGGCTATGGCAATGGCAATTGGGGCAGTTGGGGTCAACAGTATTACAATCAGTATTGGAGTCAGCAACAACCACCCAGCGGACAATCTAGTACAACTAGTGGAGTAAGTATGAGTATAATAAATGACCAGTAATTTGTTTGTATATTCAGATTGACAATTAATTGATTCTAAAAAAAAAATTCTGAATAGCATGAAAATTGTATTTATTCTCATATCAATCGTCAATTTGAATAATCTATGAACTTTCTTGGTCAATGAGATTTAAAAAACTAATCATCCGATGGTTTTAGTCCACAGCTGGAGCGAATTCAACGACTGCAGCATCAACACCAAGCACTGGATCATCGTACAACAACTATTCCCAAGGATGGCAAGGTTACACACAATCTTACAATTACCCGACAGATGGTTCGAATACTAGCGTTCAACAACAAAAATAGATTTTGTAAGTGTGAATGATTTGTACTTGTTTTTCATTACAAAAAAAGGGATAAAGAGTAATGACGAGTTGGAGAATGCATCATTAGAATTTAGTTCACACCCACTGGATTATGGCGTATAGGTGTCGTACATTTATTGGGCACTGAATAATTTCATTTATTTTACAATATAGTGACATTACCAATAAATAAAACTACTATATTTTATTATACAAGTAACAGCAATAATTGAAGACGAAGTGTCTGGCATCAGCTATGTCTTATGACATAATTTGCATGCATTTTGAATATATTAATCCTCGAATTGCGTTTATTTGGGTATGGAGGGTGAATTGACATTATCCGATTATTATTGACATTAAAAATACGTAATGTTGATGGATTACGATTGATCAAATGGCACCACAGTGGTAGAATGATTATAATCAGTAAATACACTCATGGCAAGTTATGTAAATATGTACAGATTCGCCTATAAAAATACTACAAAAATATAATTCACAAAATTGTGGTTAACTAACTCGGTGGAGAACTTAGAACTTTTTATCCTCATTAAACACCAATATACATTCCTGTTTACGTGAAAAATACAAGTGTTTACATATACATTTCTTAGTCCATGATTTATAAACTTTTCCAATATGTTACCAATCGCCGCATGTGATTTACTACTCAACTTCAAAAATTTCAATCAACTTGAGCATACGATGCAGAGGAAAAAAAATACTTCAACTTTTCATTTTTCGCAAGTATTGTTTACTGATCAAGTGATTTAATGCCTTTAAATTGTGAGTCAACAAAATTTAGCATTGACACCATTCATCGCCTAATCAAACATTGAATTATAAATGTATAGAGACAAATTACTTGAGAAAGTTATATAATCCAGTGGATGCCCAATATAATATTGCAGATCAATATGAATATTTCGGAATAAATGATTTATTTTAATCATTATCTTTACTTATTCTATTCTAACCCCACAAACACCATCTGCTATGACTATTCACCACTTCATATTTGAAATGCTGTGCAGTGTGAGACGTCTAGATTTGAGATTACAGAGAATAAAAGAAAAAAATGATGTAGAAATGTATGAATATGGAGCTTGAACCACAATCCATTGAGAGTGATGTGAGTGTGATTGTGAGTGATATATTTTAAGGAAAACAACAACAGCAGTAAAGAATGAAGAAGAAATTATTTAAGAGAAAATAGATGTGTAAGTACACTTGTTTCGATCATAAACAATGATTTAATTCTTTTCAAAATTTATACACACGAATTGCTTCGAACTCAAGAAAATCTTTTTCCATAAACGTATGGAAATGGAGACGCGGATGATGAGTAAATTGAGAATAATTTCATGACCCTATTTGTTAATAAGAATGTATAAATTCATTCATAAAATAAAGAAAATTTCTTGTATAATTCAATAATTTATTAATGTGGGAATTGGATGGGTTCAGTGAAATAAACTATTCTGCATGTTTAAACATCTATTTATGTTCTCCAGAAAAAGAATACAGTAGTTTGTATACAATGTACATTATTAAATTAGCATGAAGCTGCCGTTGCAACGGATGATCATATTCAACTGTTTCCTTCATTTCCAAATTATTGACATTGCAGAAACTATTGAGTAAATGATCGAAATTACATTTAAAGGAGATTCGTTCTATTTCTCGTCACTATTCACTTCAACTATTTCATGGAGAAATTAAAATATATTAAAAATCCTCGAATCAAGCTCTTTCCTGATACGTCAAACGATACAGGATTCAAATGGCAAAAACACAGTGAGGTAAAAACTATATCAATCGTTAATGTGAGAACAAAAAAAAATCATAAACAAAAAATAATAATTAAAAAATTATATGACAAAAGAGTCATATTCAACCTCGACTCGTAATTATTAATTTTTCCAAACTTTAATTTCAATTCCACAAAATAAAATGCAACAACAAATCGATAATTGTTACCGATAAATTATTTTTTTTTATAGTCATGGTTGATTTATCGAACAAAGAATTTTGTTGTTTCTTCTTTTCTTCATAAAAAGGTACATGGAGTCTTTAATAACTAATCGTTAAAAATCATCTGGCATTCAGGCAAGTGCAATGTGCATTCGTAATCTTCAAGGGGATCGAAGGTGTGTCGCAACAAGCGTTATTCAACATAAAAATGATTGTGATAATCATGATAATAATAATAATAATAATAATATAATAGAATCAATATAATAATAATAATAATAATAAATATTTATGATTAAATATTTACATTTTCGCATTCCAAAAAAAAAAGACACTTTTGAGACCGTCAACTGGCCACTGTAAAATAATCATCAATGATCAATAATATTAATAATTTATATAGATAAGTAGAGTTTCTCTCGTCTATCAATTTAATTTCTACTTTACATCCGATAACACCGGGGGGATTATGAAAAATATAATATTCCATTTTTTTTTTAATTATTAATTTTTGTGCAACAAAGCTACTTTGGCGCTACTCACGCGCTCTTAATTTTCCATTATCTTGCAATTGTTAAAACTGCTCCCTCATTTTATAATTTGTACATTCAACTATAAGATCTTAACAACGTTTGATTTCTCTAATAAAAATTGGAAATAATTTACAAATAACTCTGTACATATTTCTTGTAATTTGTTTTTAGACCGTGCACCAAATCTAACATGATTAGAAAGCAAGGAGTGAAAAATTATTGAGATATTGAGAAATGAGTTGATGATCTGGGGTAAAAAATTGATGGGATTCCTATTGTTCCCACAACATCGATAAGAGGTCCTTCTCGTTACTGGAAACTTGTCACTTGAATAATTACGTAAGATAAATGGACGGGATAGATGTGTTAAGACATGATTGATGGTTTTTATACATACACGTCTAAACGGTCTAGAAAAGTCTGAGAGAATGCAATGTAGCCAATTTGGCTGGATAGTCAGTGGATATTATTCATAATGAATGAGGGAGGTTCATTATCTCCTCGAGGATCACTGGTTCGTAGCCAGTGGCCTCTTGCGATTTCGTCGATTACGTTCGAGGAGGAATGACATGTCCAGAGGATCCTTTTTGTTCGGCATTCTTTGTAGGAGATTTGTTAATATTCCGTTCAGTCTCTTTCGTTGTTCCTCTCTCTGGAAGTCAGCATTATCGATTAAATTTTTAACAATTAAAAATGATCTCTCATTTATAAGTAAAAATAACTTGAATTTAACCAGTCATTTAATAGCTAATGATAAAATTTACCTGAGCAAATGAAACAGCTGGTGTAATCCGGGGCTCGTCACATGATCTACGTCGAACCTTATTAACTGATTTAATCTGGTCCTTCCCATTAATTTTCCCGTCACTCGCCTCCGCCTTATGATTATGATCAGGATCTGCATAGCTCTTCTTTTTATCTTTCATGGATTTGCTGGACTGAATGCCCTCCAAGCTGTGTGGCTGTAAAATCCATCAAAATTGAATGATCCCAAATCCAAATAATATTCCAAAATTTGCATTCATTGTGCTTCAGCATAACAATATAATAATAATAATAATAATAATAATAATAATAATAATCTCATTCATGAAAAAAATAAAAATAGCCATACAGCTATAAAACTCACCAAATAAGTACGATAGTGCTTGATTCTCTGCGGGAACACCTCGAACGCATAGGGTTTCGTGCAAACATGATGCCTGGACCTGGCGACCTTTGTGAACAGTCTGGCAGCCCGGTCCACCCGATACTCACACACATAAGTATGTTGAGCCGTTGCACCCACAGGTCTCCCCTTGCAAAAGGTATGTGGATCCAAGACCCAGCATCTCTCAGCCACCAAATCACAGGGCACAGCCTCATAAAGCGGTGCACAAACCACCTCATTCTCATAAAACTTCCTCGTCGGCTCGTGATAAGTCTCATGAGGTCTCAGGTAATGATGCCCAAAAACAAATCTCTCACCTTTATCGTCTTTCCAGAGCCTCTCAATTCTGAATATATCCATCTGCTCATAATCAAACTTCTGAATAGTCTTGTACGTGTGCTTCTCTGGAGTGTCCCTGAGCACGTAGACAGTATCTCCCTGCCTCAACTGCAAATCTCCCCTCAAAAGAGTGACAAAATGCTTCTTCCCCTCTTCCTCCTCCCCCTCAAGAGGTATCTCCAGGTCGACCTCTCTCGGTTGACATCTCTCGCACAAATAGGACTCGACACTCGTGTCAGCTTTGACACAATCGCAGTGCTGCCACACGAGACACCTTTCGCACTGTATCATGAGTCCCTCATCCCTGTGCAGTCCACATATGCACCTGATAACATCTTCCTCACCAGCTGTTGAGCCTTGGGGTGGTAGGAAGCCCTGGGCAGGTGGTGCGCCAGTTGCTTCAGTTATTGCATCAATGAAATCAGCTTTACTTCCCAAATAAAGTTTTCGCAATCTAGCTGCTGCGATGCCAATGTCCGATGTCCGGCCAAAGTATTTAACGTTATTATCGAATAATTTTATAATGTCCTGATCAAACTGTTCAGCTGTTTTGTAATGGCCCGTTCCAATGTTCTGATCAATCATGGTCAGGTCGATTGGATCTTGAACTTTCTCGTAATACTCGGACAATTTTCTTTTTGGCGGTAGAGTGACAAATGGAGTACACAGAGGAGAATCGTTTTCATCATTGGCTGAAGAGATCACTGTATACAAATCCTTCAGGACTTTAGCCAATTTAGCTGCCTTATTGACTTCAGGATCGTCCTGAGCCTGCGCTAGACTGCGCGTTCTTACCGTTCTCGAGGCATTATTCGTCAGTGCATTGAGTTGTGTGAAGAATGCGTCTGAATGATTTTTCTCAGTTGGTGGCTTCTCTTTGACAGCCGGAACTGCCTTATCTTTGGCTTTACCAGCGACTGGTGCGGGTTGGACAAGAGGGACCTTCATTCGTCGAACTTTCTCCAAGTTTCTCAGAAGGAAGCAGTGATGCTGCTGGGCAAAGCACCTCTGCTGATGGGACATTGGTTTCATCGTTGGAGTATTCATTAGACTTGAATCTCCGATTTTGCGAGCTTTGCAGAGACTCTTCGACGTTGATTGGATAATGTTGGGTTTACGAATATTCTTGCGGGGACGCCCAACTGATTTACGCTCGATGGGCTCGACTTGGGGTGGAGCTGGTACACTTCTGGCCACTCGCTGACTCTTTCCTCCGATTACTCCACGACATCCACTACTGCCACACCTGCACTCTTGTCCCTCCGAGGGATTGAATAGAGCGAAATTGTAGTCATAAGTCAGCTCCTCACCGGGTTTAATATCCCTCAGTGCGAATAGAGCCATCCTGGGCAGGCCGTGAACACTCCACTTCTGCATCTCGCAATTGGGTTCGCACGAGTGATTGACGAATCTCCCATCTCCACCCATCCTGTGTCCATCAATAACAAGACCTCCGTCCAGATGAAGGCAGTAGTGATGAGTATCATTGGCGTATCTAGTCGCCATTCTGGACTTGAACTCACGCTCAGAGACGACTTCTCCCACGTACTCCAGGATAAATACCCCGGATTTGATGGAGTCCTTGGTCCTCACACCCCAGCCCTTGCTCTCGGTCATAAATCGTTGGAGTCCTGGGACCCACTCGTGCCTCTGGATCTTCTGGTTCTCGCATTTCTCTCCACAGGGGCACAATTGAGGCGCACATTCACTGAAGACCATGCGATTGATGCAGTCGTCTCCACAGCCTGAGTCTGGTTTGCACTCGCAACCTTGAGCCTCATACAGAGTAGTCGGTTTGACATCGTAGTAGATGTTTGTTCGGATCTTTCTGTAGTTCCAGGAGGGCACTAGGTCCCTTCCAGGAAGTCTTGAGTGCGTGTGCAGCCACCAGAGGTCGTATGGAAGTTGAAACGGGATCTTTCGTTGACGTAGAAATTTTCCACAGTGATAGGGTGGAGGGAGAAGCCCGTGGGGATGTTCAGCTGGATCGTAAGTCAGTTTATTCTTGCCATCGGTTGTTGATAGTTTTCTGGACTCATCGTCCTTGTAGTAATCTGAGAACAGACCAGCTGGGAGATAACGCTTCTTCCATCTCGGCTGTTTCCGCCGAGTCTGCGAGGACCCCTGCTGTTTTCCCAGTTCGGGCTCGTCACTGGCGATATCACTGCTGGGCACTGCATCACTCTCTGTGTCGTATCCAGCATTTCTCAATCGTTTTATGCTTCTAAGAGTGAAATTGCAGGGACTGGTGGAACCCCTTCGACGTTTGTGGTTGTTGTTCAGACATCTTGAGAGCTCCATCCTCATGTGAGATGTTGCTCTGTCCAACTTCTTCACGTTCTCCTCACTCAGCTCTGCTATTCGTTGACTCTGATTATAGCGCTCCAGGGATTCCTCAAGAGTTGCATTCTCGTCGAAAATCCTGGAGTCCTGGATCTTATCGAATTTTACGGGACAGAGCTTGTCGCAGGGTCTGCTACCATCGCACTCCACCAAGTCTCGGCGAACTCGTAAATGTCCTGGACAATTGTCGACATCTGAGGAGAAGCTGTGACAAGATAATTCGTGGAAATCCTTCAAGGGAATCTCGTCGTCAGTGTCTTTGCAGTCGTCAGCCTTTGGAAGCAAAGGATTGATGTCTGATTCTGATGCAACAGTTTTTTCATCGAGTTTTGAAATGGCCAGGTCTGGAGGAGAATCATGTGTAGTAATTGGTGGCTGAGGGGGTGACTCAATAGGTACTACAGGTTTTTTCTTTTTCTTTTTGAGAGTCGGGAAGCCAGTGCGATTTATAGCCTTTCGTCTTCTAATTTTCTTCTTTATGGGGGCAGGAACGACTGGGGGTTCTGTGGAAGTTGAAGCAGGAGTAACATCTTTTTTGTCGCGCTTATCAGCTGATGTTCTATCATCAGTGCTCTTGGAGGAATTCGTAACGATTTCATCCTTTGATACATTCTTTTCGCTTTCTTTTCCCACTGATTTGTTCTTCTCAGACGTTTTATCGATTTTTGTGGATTTTTCGGACGTCTTTTTGTCATTGGCTCGAGTTTCTGGTTTATCCGGCATCGGAGAGTGACAGTCAGAAGATAATTTGGTGACAGTGACTCGAAGGTCTCTGACTATTTTCTTTTTTCTTCTAGGAGGTTCCAGTCTGTTGAGTGGTTTTCCCTCATCAGAGCTGTCACTTGCAGCGGAGATGGGAGCCGCTGTGGTCTCCGCTTCTCTGAGTCTCTTCTTCAAGGCCATCGAATCAATTGACTCCTTCTGGTGAGAGCTGCCGGGGCTACTGTACCTCTCAATAGTTGCCTCGATGGCTTCTTCAATGTGACTCTCCATCGAGTTCGACTCGTTTGGATTTGTCTCTGTACAACTGGCGTTCGAGCTCTGGGAACTATGGGGACTGGACAAATGATAGTGTCGTTTTTTCAATGGAAGCCTCTGCTCATTCGGATTGGAAGGTGCACTGGCATTCTGGCTGCTTTTCAAGTCACTCGATGGTTTCTCTTTCTTCAGTCTTCTCTTCAACTTTTGATCTTCACTAGAATTACTCTCACCCTTTCTCTTTTTAGTTATTTTCTTCACACGAAATATCTGGGGCAACTCTGAATTACTAGAGTTCGTATTGTTTCTTCCTAAACTAC
Source organism: Psyttalia lounsburyi (assembly GCA_030522865.1). Taxonomy (NCBI): domain Eukaryota; kingdom Metazoa; phylum Arthropoda; class Insecta; order Hymenoptera; family Braconidae; genus Psyttalia; species Psyttalia lounsburyi. The sequence goes on from JAPYZN010000817.1 coordinate 15,492, forward strand.
AGGCACTAGCAAAATCTTGAATCAATTTCTCGAGTTCCTCGACAACTGAAGGATCAACTCGTATTGGTGTCTTGGGGGGAACAACTACTCTTCGACGATGTTTGTGATGATGTTTGTGACGATTCTTCAAGACTGATTGTATTAATTTATCACATTTTGAGGAATTTTTCTCCGTTGACTCGGATTTCAAAATGATTGGGAGTGATATAACTGTTTGGACACCGACGACATTTGTCTCTGAGACTTTCTTGCTGCTTTTGTTCTCTTTTAGGACTCTTCTAGGGGGCGGCGGTAGAGATTTTTTGTTGGATACCTGTTTTTTGTTGTTCTGGGGAGATGTTTCAAGCCTATTTTCCTTCGAGCTCTTTCTTATTACCTTCTCCTCGGTTGTTGTCTCTGCATTAGTTTTTTTTGTCTCAATGCTCTTCACTTGTTTGACTTTTGTACACACTTGTTCACTGGTTTTACTACTCTCTTTATTAACTTTCTTTACATTACTGAGGCACTTATCCACGGAAGATTGTTCATTAATATTATCAGACGATGTTTCATCATTCTGGGAATTGGGTTTTTTAACATTAGTTTTTAACCTTTGATTTTTAGCACATTGTTTAACGTTTTTAACACACTTTGATGTGGTTTTACCATTTTTGGGCTCTTCTTTTTTTGCTTCAACGGCTGGACTCTTGGTTCTCTCATTTTTGTCGAGTTTATCTGTACTTTTCGGCCTGCCAGGTCCTCGAGGCTGACTCGATACGGTTTTCGATGGTCTCCCAGGCTTTCTTTTTGGGGGATAGAGCACTCTATCAACGTTAACGGCTGGTTTTATTGGAGCCGATTGCACTGGAGACTGCGAAGGTCCGGGACTCGTTGGTACAGCTAAATGGAGAGGACTATTGTCCACCGATTGAATACCAGAATCTGGGGACACATTTGAGATACACGCGTACTCAGTGTCATTAGTCTTCTTCACCAATTTACTTCTTCGTTTTCTGGGCTCAGAGAGGAGTTGTGTCTTCTCCACAAATTGCTGGAGTAATGTGGAACTGTAAACTGGAACTGGATTCTCATTGATATTGTCACTCGAGTCGGAGTCAGCTCCCAGGGACATTCGCTCAATGGCTTTGGAGACTAATCTACCGCTCTCAGAGTCCTCGAAACCATCGAAGGGAGTGTCCTCCTGCTCGGGAAGAATTGCCGACAAGTGCTCCTGATTTATCTCCTGCAGTGGCTGAGGTGCGGACTTATCCGGTATTGAGGACGATGGATTGACACTCGTTAGTCCAGCCGAAGAGTCTGAATCCTCAGTCAGACACTCGGACGTTTTGGAATTACACGCTTTAGACTTTCTTGTTATAACTCTCTTCGGTTTCTCCTGGATTTTCTTCTCGGCTTCTTCCTTTTTCTGCGCTTTCATGCTGATTTTTAGTTTGAGAGAACCAGGCTCGAAATTTGTCTCCCTGATGAGAAAAGTTTGTTCGCTGTGCTCCGATGAACAGTCGGAATTTGATCCGGAGTCATCACCACTGGTGTCATCGTCCGATTCCGAATCAGAGTAGGAGTAACTGCCATCGGAGCCACCTGAACTGTCGTCATCCGAGTCTGAGTCTTCCTCCGAGTCCACTGAATCAGTTTCATTTTGTCCATTTGCTGGATCCCAACTGCCAACGCCCTTTATTGCATCCATGTCTACGGTTGACGGCAGCTCACGCTCTTGATCATGATCGTTATCGTCCCAATTCCAATTTTGTAACTCCAACTCCGATGGGTGATGGATAACGGCATTCCATCCTGAATCACCAGACATTTTTTATTTTTTTCTGACATCAACACTGGTTTGGGCTCGTTGCATTACTTCGAAATTGACTCTTTTCCGAGTACCTGAAATGAAAAAGGCATTTTTTAATATTTTACTCAGAAACGATAATCAATTGATTGGAATGATGATGGGGAATTTCACTGGTTAGTTAATTTTTCAGTCATCATGATATCCAAGGGATTGCAAGTGACTGCTCCACTTGGCTATCGTGGAAGTGCTCCAATATTGTTAGAGTTGAGTTCCGAGCGTAATAACAGAAATAAAATCTGGACAACATACCTCTAACTATTCGTGACCAATATCCCTCTGGCAATCATCAATAAAACGATAAAATTTCTGCATTAATGTCGACTGGCCAGCTGTTTGTCTCCCAGAGCCAGATGTACCAGGTGCATAGCTTGATTCGAATTGGCGCGAAAACAACTACTCCGAGTGGAGCATAACGTGTCTGCAATCAATTCAATCCCTCCCCGAACCCTCCCGCTGCTACCCAGATATTCACTGCATCCCCTGGATAGTTATCACCCTCATTAATGACATAACAACGGTCCAATAAACACGATTAGAAAGTTTGATGTTTACGTCTCCACCGTGCTTGGTCACAAAATGGCGTTGCACAAGTGCGTTTTTCGCAGAACTGACAAAAACAGAATTCTTTCTCTTTCCCAGCACTCTGGACCACCTCAATTATCAATGTTCAGTATTTGTAGATCATTGCAATACTCAACTACTCATACACTGGATTATTTAAACACTAATTGTGTATTGAACTCCGCTATTGCGGATCATCAATTGTTACATGAAAAATTTCCACATATTTCCACTTGGATATGTCGAACGCACACCGCGTCGCATGTTTCTGGCATTGATACAACAATTGCGCCTCGGTATGCTCGATAATGAAACTAAAACATTGTTGCTCAGTCAATAATACAGTCGACAAGTCGTTCCATTCACCAGTCAAAGTCACATTTGACATTTCTAATTTAATCGGAAAAATCTCGATAACAGTTGATTTTTGACAAAAAAGTGACAAGTAATTTTTTACAGAGCGAAAAATTCTACATAAATACATTGAGATGACTAAACCGTTGATTTCATCCCCGCTGTCTCCAGTCTCCGATTGTTGAATACAACATTGAACTATTGAAAGAAACTATGACTTTATGAGATAATTCTCTGGTAGCCCTCACGCGGAAAAAAATATGTCGATTAAAATATCATTATCCACAGAAGACGAGAATTCATGTCATAATAATAATATTTATCGATAGAGTTCTAAGATGTTAATTCTGTAAATTCTGATGACCACCGTCCTTCGAAGAGCAGCGCTAACCGTCAGCACCATCAGCCCCTCCACGGGTTCTCGAATGTCTAGGGCTCTGCGTCGATACTATCGATGTCTCGAACTCCATTCGCTGCGACGGTTAAATCGCGATCCCATGCACGGAACAATGACAGCCTCAGTACCTAGTTGAAAAGCGAGAGTTTAGCGAACTCCCTCCCTCCCTCTCTCTCTCACTCTCGCCCGTTAACGAGTCTGCACCGCCGCACCAAGGGGGAACACATTCAACGCGATAGTCGGCAATATGGCCGGCCAGATGTGCCAGCGGTAGGGTGTACCAAAAATCATCCGAGTATTGAACAAAAAAAATCCAGTGTTTTGTTGTGTGTGTGAACAGTTTACCTTTTTATTTAAACAATCGTATTACAGTATATAACAGCGTACTGTTATTATTTATGTCGAATTATCGTAAATCGTGTCCAAATCTTGCGTGTTTTCATGGTATCAGTGATATACTGTGCAGAGGAAGAAATTCATTGTGCATGAGGGCATAGCACTTACCCCCCAGCTCAACGACCATGACGTGAGTTAAAAAAATCTTTTTATTATAGAATAAAAGTCGAAGGAGTTGGTAATTGTTAGGGAACAATTCGATGGATCATTTGGGTCCTTTGTCGTCCCTTCGTTGGTGGGTTACCTCATTGTTTATCCGTCAATTGATCCACTCCCTTTATCCCAGTCATCGATGAGTCTGGTGTAAAGGGCGTTTTTCGAAACCTCAAGTTGTTCAGCGAATATTCATTTGTGTATCAATTTTATCCAGGAGAGATTGATTATTGAGGGCCCGTGGGTAATGATTTTTGAGATATCCACTTGATACAATGATTTACTCATGACCCTCGCTTCTTACAGAATCTCCACTCATTGGACACATGCTCATTTGTTTGCACAGGATTTTCCCGTTCGTTGAAATCGAAAGCACATACTGTTTTACTTGCATTTCCTCACGCGTTTCCCTTATCGTTGCATCACTCATGCCGGTATTGTTTAACATTTATTTCTCGAGGAGTGAAAAAGTTTTCACTGTTCCATTGTGTGTCGCAAATGGATGAAAGAGCGGATGATAAAAATGAGGTAGTGGAGAGGTAGAAAATTTCCACTGCACGCGTGGAAATAGATGATGAGAAAATCAGTGTTGGATTTGTTGAATTGTCGTTATCATTACTGTGAATCGAGTGACACATTCTACGTGAGAAATAAAATCGCTTGACACATCCAAGAAGGACTGATTCTGAGTCAGTCAATGTTTTATGTTGATTGCGTATCAATAAGTCAATAGGTGTAATTTTTTGGACAGACGAAGTACGAGATTGTGCGGAATATCTCAGGATGTGGGAGATATGTCAAAATTTTCGTAAAAACTTTTTTTCTAGAGAAAATCGAGAGCTACAAAAAAGGCTTAGACAAAAATTTGGCTATCTGCCTTGGATCACGAGATATTCATTGAAAACTGGAGGAGCCCAGTTCCAGTTTAAGCTACTATAAACCTCTGACCTGATAAAAAATTCTACTCCTCCAGGCGTTTCTTATAATGGTCCATGTGAATACCAGAAATTGATCTTTCAGCAAGTTTTCCGAAATTCTATGAAACTTAAATAACATCGGAAGACATTGTTCGTACAATGTGGACACTAGTCATTCCGTCATTGTCATTGAGAAACCACGTAATTACATCCTCAAGGACACAACTGATTTATTAAACAAGCGTTGGAAACGAGTTCGGATTAACTTTCGACGTCTTTACTTGATGACGTTAATGCTACGTCATTCTACCCTCGATTCTTATTTTTAAGACTCGACAAAAAAATGATGCCAAAGTGGAAAAGTCATCGGCATTTTTATTGGTATATTGGCGGAGAATGGAGGGCTCCGGGGGTGGATTACTACTTTAGTCCGGGACTTTATTTCAGAAGACCCCAATTGGCGAATGGGGGAGGGTGCCCTCGTGACGAACCCACAAAAACGGGGATATCCAAAACCAACTGGGTGACACAGACCCCTCATTGGAGGGGGGAATTAAGGGGGGTGAATGTACTGGACTGATGTGTCCTTGCCCAACGTAAATGTATGTTTTGCGAAGAACGACACACCGTGAATTCAACCCTCCGCCCCCCCCCCTTCGCCCTTTTAGTGATTCCTTGATTTTTTATTAGCTTTTTTCAGATCTCCTCCTGTTGACTACACTCACACAGCAAAATTACAAGATTGTTTATGTAATTTATCTATTAAAAATCATAAAATACGACGGACGGGGCCGCAAATTACTAGAATTCTCATTTTTTTTTAATAAAAAAAAATAGTCACGTGACTTCGTTTTTTAAAAATATCTGAGAATCCAAGAGAGATAGTATACTTTTGCTCATTACCTTTTTTGTACATCTCATTGCGCTCTACCAAAAAGGTTTTCATAACGATATTGAGATCTCAAAATTTTGATATTACAAAACGAAAATGCTAAAATTTTAATTGACCTTTTCTAGAGAACACAATGAGATCTACAAAATCGATCTTGAGCAAAAATACGCTATCTCTCTTAGATTCCGAGATAATGTCAAAAAACCAAGTCACATAACTATTTTTTTTATTTAAAAAACAAAAATTCTTATTAACGAGATGATACACCGTATTTTATGATGTTTAAAACGTAAATTACGTTATTAATCTTGTAATTTACGCTTTTCTTAAACCGTACAATTTACGTCTTCCAATCTGGAGTTTCAAGAGAATATTCATCTGTGTACTGTTAAAAATTTCTTGAACGTTAAGCGATAATCTCCTTCCAATTTTCAGTCAAAGGAATTTTAATTCAATTCAATATTGAATTGTTCTTGAAATCTGATATCACTGCAATTTTGATGACATTTTGACTTTTCAGGGAATTAAAAATTCCAAAAAAATTGTCGGCTGATATCTCCAAATATTCTCAAATTATCATTGTCATGTAGACCTAAAAAATCTCACTTAATTCGATAATCAAAAATCCAATAGATTTTTCATTACCAAAAAACAAGAAATTCGAGAAAACGAGTGATCTTAAAAATTGGCCATTTTTTTTTTAATTTAAGGAGTCATTTTTTAACTGTGCAACGTATTGAGAGTAAAATGGGGGAATTCTAATTTTACGGAGCGTTCGAGTATGGTAAGATGCAGGAGTGCGTTCAATGCTTGGGAGGGTATGTGTTGAGTTTTTTTAAGACACGCATCGTGAGCAAAAGAGCCGATGAAGAATATTGAATTAAATTGTTAGCAGTGTTGAATAATGCGGGGTAATCCATTGTGGGAGGAGTAACGGAGGCTCTCACTGCTTTCAATTCAATTTAATTTTCGATTTTGACTGGGAAGAAATTATTTGATTGAATTCGTAGGGACTTCGAGAAGTCATATCGAGAGAAGTGTTTAAACGGGGCACCAGGGAAATGGCACATGTGTGTAGTTGGTGAATTGAAAGCGATTGCATTTTCGTCCAGATCTCTCAAAACTTCTGTAATGTTCAATCAGATTCAACTCATTTGCAATACGCTTCGTCGAGTTGATTGACATTTTTTGATGATTTAATCAATCGTTTGTCTCTCCACAATATCTCGCTTTTTTGTTCCACAATGTACTCGTCGAGCGCTCCGAATAATGCACAGTCCTTTTTGATTGGGGGGGGGGGGGGGGGGGGGGGGGGGGGGGGGGGGGCGCGGGGGGGGGGGGGGGGCGGAGGAGCGCAAGAGAAGAGGGGAAACGATGCATTCATCCTTGAAGCGCATTGTCTCAGTGAGTGTGCTGGCACCGATGAGAGCTCCGAAATTTTCTGCATAATTAAGCCCCAGTTTCCATTTCTATTTTTTTTTTTTCACTCATACTTCGACGTTGAATATAGAAGATTTTTTCCCATCAGTCGTAAGAAATTCTTGTTGCTCACAATTGCATAGGTTTTTGGTTCGAACATTCAGAAGGAGTAAATAAGCTTGAACTTTAAAAAGTTGATATGGTAGAACTCATATAAGATGTGCGTTGAACCTAGTATCACTGAAAAGAATATTAGGAAGGGTGGGGGAAAATGGACGCTTGAGTTTTTAAAAAATGTTGATAACTTATGGCATTTTTCATAAAATTATTATTATTATTTAATAGAAAGTAAAATTTCCTTGGTGACGAGCCTAGACAGAGGGCTATTGATAGATCTGTTTTTCAGTTATGAACATTTTAAAAAAAAGTCAAAAAGGTCCATTTTACCAGAGTCTCTCCTATATATAGAAATCCATTTTCGTGGAACACGGAATTTGAAAACATAATTGGCCTTTTTGAAATGGTAATTTAGGCTCTTAAAAAGCGTAAATTACGGGATTAATCACGTGTTTTATGAGAATAAGAATTGAAATTACGCGATTGATCAGGTAATTTACGATCTCGTGTTCTGCTTGATTGAAAGCGCAAATGATGATTTCGAAAACATAAATCACGATTTTAATAACGTAAACTACGAGATTGTTTATGTAATTTACGTATAAAAAAATGAGAAGATACCAAGTAGGGTGGCGCAAATGAAAAGAATTTTCAGTTTATACATAAAAATATTATCATGTGACTGTTTTTTGTCATCTCGGAATTTAAGAGATATATATTTTCTCATGACCTTTTTTGTAGATCTCACTGCGCTCTCCAGGAAAGATTTTCACAAAAATTTGGATAGCTCAAAATTTAAAAAGCTCTCAAAGAGGAATTCAGATATTTTAATTATAAACTGTTGTATCGACCGACGCCGCTCGATATCGAAATTTTTGTCGGAACCTTTTTTATAGAACGCAATGAGATCTACAAAAAAGATCATGCGCAAAAATGCGTTATCGCTCTTCGAATTAAATATATTTTGGAAAAATTGATTGACTTCATTGAAATTATTGCCTTTTGTTATTTGAGAGCTCAAAATTTTGAAATGTTACCATTTTTGTAAAGACCTTTTTACTTGATTAATTTCGTGATATACGATTTATAAACAATATAAATTACGATTCGAAAAGGATAAATTATCTTTTAAAATTTCGTGTATATTTTTCTGCGTGTATGTTCATGTAGAAATGCTGAAAATAATGTGATGATTATCATGACGTTGTAAATGTGCAAAAAGTGTGATTAAAAAAAAACTTGGGGTCAAATTTTCCATGCTCAGCTTGTAGATAAATTTTTAGTCTCCAGTTTTCCTTTTGCAAGGTTTTTATTCATCCTATTCCTTTGTTTTATCCCGTCGTTCGCTGACTTCTTGGAAAGTTGAACGAGCGACGTTTCCTTTTACTTGATCCATACATTTCTGGCGTCTGGTATTTGGCGAAAACGTCAGCCCAACGGCAAAACGATGACTCTCCTCCCCAGCATTTCTTCTTTTTCCCCCCTTTATTTTTATGATAAAAAAACTTGTAGTAGCCATTTTCGAGGGAGTACAAGCCAAGAGTCGCCAGCCGAGTGTATACAGCTTGAGTCTGTTCTACTGTGTGTATATACTACGTTGATTACTCGATGCCACCTGCCTTCCTCCTGCGAGTCTCTCAGCTTTATTTCTGCTTCGACGACCCATAAACTACTCGTATTTCATACTGCTGTTGCTATGTGTCTCCAATGACAGGGTTTCTTATTTGTGAAGAAATGTGAATAAATTTTTTTGGGCGGATGAGGACTAAACTAACCGAATAATTTATATTTATAATGAAAATAGTCAAAATGCAATGAAAAAACAAGCAGGTGACCGAGCCTATTTGGCAGAATGCATTCGGCCATCACTTTATGTAGGGGAGGGCGGGGCAAAATGGACACTGTAAGAAAAAAATAAAGTTCTCCCAATGAAAACCCACTAAAAAGCTTCTTGGTGACTCGAATCCAAACCAC
>JAPYZN010000818.1:0-22563 GCA_030522865.1 Psyttalia lounsburyi
AGTCTCTGGATACTTTTAAATACAGTGATTGAATTATAAAGCAAAAAGAAAAGTGTTGTCTTGATATTATTTCAACCCATATCGCAATAGTTTATTTTGCCTGCTATTAGGCTTCAATTGGCCCAATTCATTGGGGAGGGTGGGGATTTGAGGTTTATCGCAAATTTGGAAGTGTGGGAGCCTTCCGAAAATAACAAAAAAATAACAAAACAAATTGTTACGCCTGGGGGCGTGAACGACAAAAAGTTAGTACACACACACACACACAGACACAGACAACTCGCTAAAAACATCGGGGGGTGTTTTCCTGGTCATGATTCATGAAATTATGATTTTTTTTGGAGGTTAAACCAATAAATCCCTGTCGGGGAGCTGATGAAAGAAATTGACAGGAAAATCGCCAGGACTTTCTGCCAAATAATTTGGACACGTGAGGACAATTGGGGAGGTCCCCTTAATAAGAAGAATCATCTCACCAGTGAATTGTGCCCTTCCCAGAGCTATCTGGTCTTCATTCTCGAGGATGACCCGCTGGCCCTTACCGACAACTCTCTTGTTGACGAATGTGCCATTTCTGCTGTGATCGGTCAGAAAAACGAGATAATCATTTTTGGAATTGATGAACTCCCTCTGGATCGTGAAGTGATGTCTGCTGATCACCTGAATGCCCAACTTGGTGATGTTGGCGGCGCTGAAGATGATGTCGTGGTCCTCCTGTTTGCCCGCGTGGTAGATGTCCTTGTACAGCCAGACTGCGCTGAGGAGGGGACATACTTCGGAGGGAATGAGCTTACCCCAGGGCCTCACCTTCTCCTGGGTCGCTTGGGACTGGGTCATTGCGTCGTCCGTCTGTGTCTGCGTCTGCGTTTGGGTCTGGCTCTGAGTCTCGGCGCCGCTGGCGACAATCTCATCCTCGTTGTCCATTTCTTTCGAGAGGTACTCGGATCTTCTGGTACTCCAGGCGAATTTCTCTAGTGGAGACAATCGGGAATTCTTGTCAATCTGATTGCACTGGAGAATGGAGAATTCACTCTCCTGCTTCAATTTAATTTCAGAATATTCTCGTGGGGACACGGAATTTTATAAACATTTATAAACATTATTTGTTTAACTTCCTCAGCAAAAATGGTAGTTTCATTGAATTCTGGAATTTCGTCATTCGTTTTTGCCGGATAACTCTCGATCTGCACCCGATAACAAAATTTTTGTTATGAACATTTTTGTAGCCCATGAAATTCTCTACAAAAAATGTTCAGATGAAAATTGCCCGAGTCCCCCTAGAATCCGCGATTTTTAAGCGAGAAGAAAAAAATCCGAAACCCAGTGGATTCGTTCTCTTCCCCAAACGACTGCAACAATTCCTGGACTCAGGATTGTCCTGAGTTCCTCTGGCCTCGCCAGGTGCCAAAAAAATCACGAGAGCAGGGAAAATTCTCGGTACAATTTGCAAAATTTCCAAAATGGCTCTCTCTGTTGCCAATTCCAAATGAAAAATCTCTCACCTTTTCGTTGTCCCTCCAAATCCACGAGATTTTCAGTCACGGCGTCCTGGACACCGGCACATACCTCGTCCACGAGGAATGAACGGCTATCAACAACAACAGATGCAGGTCCAAGGGAAGAACAACGGAAAATTGCAAACAAAATTGTAAGAAAACGTTACACCGGCGAAACTCTGCGACGCTACATTGCTTCGTGTGCGCCAATGGCCGCCCTCGTTCGCGAGAGGGGCGGGGATTTCCCGCGCCCACGTGGGGTCGCCATTTCGCGCCAATTTACCTCAATTTAAAAAAAAAAAAAAATTATCAACAATTTTTGTTCTCAACTGCAGGAAAAAATAGTCCAATTTCCTGTCGTCCCATAATTTTTTCAATTGTCGAAAATGAATTAATTTCTTTATTTTTAACTTGCTTTCATTTATTGGATTTTAAATTTAAATTTTCATTCAAAAAATTAAAAATATTTGAACGTAAACGAACGCCAAAATTTGAGAAAGCGTTAAAACGACTTTGTTATTTAATCTGTTGTTCAATATTGTTCGTTGATTGATTAATAATTTTTTTAATAAAATCCTCGATAAAAAAATGATTGAAAAAATTTCGGGCACTGGAATTTGAATCGCCCGCCGAAAGTCATAGCCCCTGCACTTCATGAGAATACGCCCATAATTGAAATAATGGCGGGAGTGCTGAGGAGCTGCAGCGGTGTTCGTCTGAGCGACTCGACAATCTCCTTCCTGGTAAGGAAAATTATTAATTAGATCCTCCAGGATCTCTCGAGACCCATTGCCCCAGGTAGCCCCTCGATTATCTCGTTTTTTCTGGCTCCCAAGGTCGTCGCCAGCAGTGATCTCTGCGAGAGAATATCCGAGTCCCTCCACTCCGCCGCCGAGGATCGAAAATGTCGGCTGGTGGTGCATCAGTGTGAGTCCGTGTCGCAGGTCGTCAAGCCCAGGACGAATTTGGCTGTTGATTTCATTGTTTTTGCCATTGATGGACAAGTGACGCATTCAATATCCGAGGCAAGTCCCCCAATAACTGCCCAAATCCCCCGAGAAAATATATTTGGAAATTGTTTGGGACCCTTGGACAACCCCTGGGGGAGTGTCAACAAGTGCTGGGGGTTGTCAATAAAGGGATAACCTCCAGAGATTGGTTCCCAAAATTTATTGGAAGTCTAGAAGCCACCGGGACTTCGACAACTTCTTCAGTCACTTTGGCTACCTCAGCATCTCCGGGGGCTGGGGATTTTTTGAGGCCACCCGCTGGGACGTCAGGGCTTAAAAAACAATTGTTTACCGAAGTTCCGAGGTCTGCACTCGCATTCTAGGCATTTTAGCTCAGGAACTTTGGTAAACAGCTGGACTTAGACTGGGGAAAGGGGTGGTCTCACCTGTCACTCGAGGAATAACCTCTAAAGATTTTTGGGATCAGTGAGCCTGGAGATGTTTGGATAGAGATGTCCTCATTAGTCTCGACAGTCTGACAATTTCTGGGGACTCCTGGGGCTTCTCAAGTCGCCTGGTCTAGAATTTATTGAGAGGTTTCTCTGTTTTTTTGCTCAGGTGGAGTCCAACATCAGTTCCATTGATGAGAATTACGTGGTGACAGGGGCTGTGAGTCTCGTCTACTGTCACAACAGCTCCGGTACCTTTGGTATGACCTACCACAAGGCCAAGGAGCTCGCCAGCAAGTACTGCCTACGGAAATTTCTGAATACTGATATCCAAGTGAGTGATGATCATCCAGGCACCCCCCGGTTATCCGTGAATATCTTGGAATCTGTGGAGAATCGAGCAAATTTCGTTATGACACTTTTTGTGGAGCACTCGTAGCCCTACAAAAGAGGTTCAGCTGAAAATTTGGCTATCTCCAGCAGATTCAGAGTTATTCACCGAAAACCAGTTGAGCAATTTCGTTCACTTGCAATTGTCACTTCATTCGTCTCCAACATTTCCAACTCTCAACATTATTTTCTTGCCTCAGGACTCGGAGAGTTGTCTTCTTCTGGCCGAGCGTCTCCTCACCCTCTCCGCAGAAGTCTTGGGCCTCAGGACCGGCTACCCCATCTGCAACGTCTGAAAATCCTCCGGACGAGGTATCAATCGTCCCGAGTGATTACCCCAATCTTTTCATTACAAAGTAAAAAAAATTATCTCTCCCCAAAAAAAAGTCTCCTCACTGCCGCTGATAACTTCCAAACCTGAACAGACTCCACGAAAACCTCATCAAGGAATCCGTCAAAATGTTCTCGTAAGTACGGACAATAGAATACCCCAAAATCCTTGCCAAAATGACCCCAATCTTTTGCGAATTCCGCCAATTACTTTAATTTATTGAGAATTTCCCCAGTTGCTGTTGTAAAATATTCCTTTCAAAGGAATTCCACTAGAATTTATTGTCAGGATCACATCCGCCATCAGATAATTAACAAATAATTATTGGGAATTCCCTGTCCACCATCTGTTGTCAAAATTGAACCTGCGACCAGATGTCTACCAAACGATAATTGACCCCCAATATCTCCAGGATCCCCAGCCCCGGGTTAACCAGTCCCCCAACCGTCAAAGATCCCGAACAGCTGACGAGCTTATTCTGACCATTTTTTGTCCAGTCTCTGACCGGCCGCGAGAGTGCCTGCCAAGAAACAAAAGAAAAAGATGAAGAAGACAACGCCGAAAGCCTACGCCTCCTCGCACGAGGACTCCGAGAACTCGAGTGACGAGACCGAGTGCAGTATCGGCAGCAACTCGACAGCAGGAACTCACCGTTCGGACACGCCAACTCGTTCGGCCCGCTACCGGAGGAAGGGCCGAAGACGGAGTAAAACAGCGAAATCGAAGCCATGCAACGACAAGCCGCTGTACAAGTACTGCTGCAGCATAAAAGAGGATCACGGCCAGCCGCTGTTCGGCGTCCAATTCAATCATCACCTGAAGGAGGGAGAGCCAATGATCTTTGCGTCAGTGGGTAGCAACCGAGTGAGTATCTACGAGTGTCCAGAGGGTGCCAACATTCGCCTGCGCCAATGCTACGCCGACCCCGACCCAGAGGAGAATTTCTACACATGCGCCTGGACCTACGACGAGTCAGGTAAGCCACTGCTGGCAGTTGCTGGCTCACGTGGTGTCATCAGAGTCATCAGTCCCGTGACAATGACATGTGTCAAGCACTACATAGGCCACGGCCACGCCATCAATGAGCTCAAGATCCACCCCAAGGACCCCAATATTCTCCTGTCAGCCTCGAAAGATCACGCCCTACGCCTCTGGAATATCAAATCCGACGTATGTATCGCCATCTTTGGTGGGGTTGAGGGCCACCGGGACGAGGTGCTCAGTGCGGATTTTGATATGAAGGGCCAGAGAATAATCTCCTGCGGCATGGATCATGCCCTCAAGCTCTGGAATCTCGACAAGCCCGACATGCACGAGGCCATCAAGCAGAGCTACTTCTGCAATCCAACCAGGAATGGACGTCCATTTGACTCGGTCCTCCAGCATTTTCCCGACTTCACAACACGAGATGTTCACAGAAATTACGTGGACTCTGTCAAGTGGTATGGGGATTTTATACTGAGCAAGAGCTGCGAGAACTGCATCGTCTGCTGGAAGCCAGGGAGACTCGAGGATCTTCAGTTGAGGAATAATGAGACGAGTGCAACTGTTCTCCATAGGTTTGAGTTCAAGGAGTGTGACATTTGGTTTATCAGGTTCTCCATGGATTTTTGGCAGAAGACAATTGCCCTTGGCAATCAGGTGGGGAGAACTTACGTCTGGGATCTGGAGGTCGATGAGCCCGGGCAGGCCAGGTGCTTCTCACTGCAGCATCCGAGGTGCACTGCCCCCATTAGACAGACCAGCCTCAGCAGAGATGGCAGTGTTCTTCTCTGCGTTTGTGATGACGCCACCATCTGGAGGTGGAATCGCGATCATTGAGGCTTCTTCTTCTTTTTTTTTTTATCTTTTTCAGGAGTTTTGCAACGATTTTTGTAGGCTTAGGAATAAACGTGATGAGAGAATGATTTTTGTGTTTTAGTTTTATCCCTGGGGGGTGGGCTTTTTGGAGGTTAGGAAGGGGTTATCTGGGTTATGAGGGTGAGTGGCTTGGGCAGGGGCTACGTGAGGTCTTCTGCAGGGACCCTGACGTGGAGAATCTCAGGGGCAGGCCCTCTGGGATGCACCAGGCCCTGAAGATGTGGCTATTCTTTTTATTTCAATGATAAACAATTGTTAGCCACTTCAACACAATTTAGAGGCATTTTGGGAAACCTGGGTCACTCATTCTTGTACTGCTGTGATTAAGAACGAGCAGGGGGTGAGCCTAGTTGACTGACGAGAGTGGACTAGCCACTTATACCTTGTCACTCGTTTTTCTGATCTTTATTCCTACCAATTGCATTGGAAGTGACTGCCAACTGGATCCAGCAGGACATTCCAGGGAAGAGCAACGTAACCAGGTAAGATAGCCCCTGGAAATTTCTTCTCAGACAACTGAGGCTTCTCCAGGTGACCCTCCTGACGTAGACTCCCCTGCAAGCGACCCTGGGGCCCGACTCTCTCCAATTATTAAAAAAAATTAAGAAGCCCTTCAATAATTGTTACACTAGATTTATTTAAAACAATCAAAAATGTTGGCAATGAAAAAAAATATCAACCAGCTATTTCTGGATGTCGATCCCCCGATTGTCTGGTAGTCACTTCGAGTGGGTGGTGGGAGAAGTCGGAGCGCGAGAGAGACAGAGAGAGCTAAATCTCTGATCGAGAATGACTTGAGGTTAGCTGTCAAAATGGAATTAAATTTTCAACGTACCTAATGACAGGAGCTAAATACTAAAATTCAACATGACGTCTAAGCCTGAAATAACGTTGGATCATTTCTACATATTCAATGGTACCTATGCAAAGAAAGAAGGAGAGGTAAGCCCTAGTTATTCACCCCGAACGCGTCCAAAACAGTAGAACAATCTCCGAATTATCATTTTATCACCTGAATTTTCGGTTTTTCCCCAGGAGGAGAAGAAAATTCTGTATTATTACCCCGAGAAGACCGACGTGGACACCAAAATCAAGAACATTGGACTCAGTGAAGCGATCATCAAGTTCACTGAGTAATATCCAAACGCGGATTTTCCATTGTTGAATAAACAATGGACAATTAGTCATTTGTATTGAGCCACTTGTGGAATTTCTTTTTTAGGTCTTTCAATCCAGGCCAGACGTGCGATTATTGTCACACCCACAAGACCAGACAGATTTATTATCAGCCAGAGCCTGACTTCTGGATGGTGATGGTAATTATTTCATGAATCGAGAGTGAAAGAGGAGAAAATGATGAATAAATTTGGATTTTTTGGTTAATGATTGCCTGAATAACAACCGGACGATTAATTGAGTTGAATTTGCTATTAGAGTCATAACCTGAGTCGTCAAAGGTCAAACGACCTTTGAAGACCTTCGGAGGGCCACCTAATGAATCTCCTGACTCAAAAAAAATTCCAGATAGTCGGCGTTCCCTATTTATTAAAAACAAAAGACGGTAACGAGTACACGGAGTACCAGCACGACGAGGTGTCGAGTCCAGTATGTCTGGCGATAATGAAGCAGGCCTACACGAGATTCCGATTGTTCATGGGCTCCTTCGAGACAATCCTGAAGGATCCAGGCTGTGGCTCGGTGACCCTCCTCAAGCACAAACTAGATTACTTCTTCTCCGAGTACTTGTTGACCCTCAAACTCAACCACCGAGACATTCTGGACATTTTCCAGGGCCTCCAGTTTCTCCCTCTCGACAAGGGAACTTTCCTGAGGGTTCAGTGCTTCATGAACCTCATAGAAGCTACATTCCCACATGTCAAATACACAGCATTCCTGTACAACGATCAACTCGTCTGGTAATTATCCACTTCTGTCGGGGCCAAGACATTTTTTTTCATCGATTTTCGGACATTTCAGGAGTGGATTGGAACCTGAAGACATGCAGGTCGTCTACAATTACCTAGTTAGCACGTTATTACCAGCTCATCTGGAGAAGGAACTGCATGGAGGCTCGATGCCGAGGAACTCTGCATCTCCATTCACAAGTTCTCATTACGGAAAGTATGAAAAATCATTTTAAGGGCGAGATATTGTCTTCTCATTCACTGTTGAAGGCCCAATTTGAGGGTTAAAAATTAGTCTAGTAGGGGATGACAAGTGTCACACGTCCTCCAGACGGATTTCACCCTTCCTCAATTGTTATTTACTGAAATGAGATGAGAAATAATTCATTGAAACCCTGTTTTTCATCTGAACCAAGATTTGTGACTGGAGCATCGAGTATGAACGAGTCAATCGGAATAGCAAAGTCGCCAATAGTCTTCATAAACTACTCCACCAGCCCAACCTCTCTCTACCTAGTGGTCTACAGTGCGTTGAGTGCAACGATTTGTCTCTTCATCGACAGTGAGTGAAACTGCCAATGGCCCTCGCCACTTACCAAAGAGTTCCCTCAGCCCCCAAATTGTTGTCAATGTTTTTGCAGGCTCTACGGGACTTCTGATTGACTACCTGAAGAGTCTCGACGCATTTCTGGGGCCCCAGCTGACGACCCTGGTGAGCTCAGTGGCCGAGCAGTGCTCAAAGCACGTGTCAGACATGGGCGAGTCCACCCCCAAATACTTATACTTCAACAGACTGAACCTAGCCTACAAGAGTACAATTCATCTCGACAACAGACGCGTCTCCAACGTCCTCACAACTCCCGAGGTCCTCAGGATAATCACAGACATTCACAGTGACACTAATAAACTCAAAGAGGCTGGCGAGGTCGTCATCAAGACGATGAGTGACTACTGGGTGGTGGGGAAGCTCTCCAATCTCCGGGAGTTCTTCGTCGTCATCCAGCAGAAGAATGCCAACATAATCGAGATCGATGGTGAGTATGAAGAGTCTCCACGTCAAGCATCCCCACTGAATTCTTTATTAATATTCTTCAATTGAAAATCATTCTAGACGAGGTGAAACGACTCTGCGAGAAGCAGCTGAAGGGCATCTTCTTCCACTGACTCCCCCAGGAATAATCCCCATGTACAGCACGATTATGTAAAAAATGTAATAAATCCACTGAATCAATACCTCACTCATCATTTTCAATTGAGAAACAATCGAACAGTTTCATCAGGGCTGGAATAACCAATAATGATCTCCAGTAATTCCCTAAAATTCCACAAATCCGAAGTTATCTGCTGAAGAGATCGTACCTGAAGTTGGTTGATTGATTGATTGATTGATTGGTTTGTTTATTGCTGCAAATTATGTTGTGCAAAAAGCTGTGTAAGTAAACCTACAGCAAAATATACAGAAAAGCTCATAACATAGCAAAAATAAAATTGAATAAAATAACAAAAAATAGAAATATCGAGAGGGAGGAAAAGAGCAGACAAGGAAAGAGTTCCAGCCAAAGCCTTGGTCATTCAATTTTATTACAAAATATCATATAATCGACATAAATTTCCGAGGAGATGAAACGCCTCTGGATCCCCCCAGAAGTGCTTCTTATGTACAGCCCGATCACCTTCAAAGAAAATGTCATAAACCTCCAGGTAACCTCACTCATCTGCCTCCTTCTCCCCAGCCTCCTCCTCGCTCCGCTCCTTCTTGGGAATAATATTCGAGAACTTCTTCAATTTAGCTACGAAAAACCCGTCCATATTGTGCACATGAGGATAGAATCTCCTGGTGAGTTTCAATGATGGATGAAACCTGTGGTGTCTGTAGTTGGTGAAGCCCTCCTCACCAAATTCCAGTCCCGTCGGGACGACCTTGACGTCCCTCTTCTTGAGTGCATAGTCAACAATCCACTCGTTCTCCTCAGGTAGAATTGAGCAGGTGGAGTAGACAATAACACCCCCAGCCTCGGATTTGGCATTGACAGCGTCAATAGCAGCCAGCAGCAATTCCCTCTGGAGTGTGCAGCACCTCTGGACGTCCACCTCGTCCTTATTCGTCTTGACACTGGGGTCCTTGGCGACAACACCTGTCCCAGTGCAAGGGGCATCCAGAAGAACTCGGTCGAAGCCCTTAATAATTCCTGGTAACTTCCTGCCGTCATGGCTGCAGATGACGGAGTTGACGATTCCCAGTCTGTGGAAATTGCCAATGACCGCCTTCACGCGGTCCTGGTTCACGTCATTCGAGAACAGGACTCCCGTGTTCTTCATGAGGGCCGCGATGTGCGAGGATTTGCCTCCAGGCGCTGCACACATGTCCAAAATTCGCTCGTTCTCCTTCGGGTCTAGGGACATCACCGGCAGGAAACTCGAGGCGCCCTGGAGGATATAGTGACCTGTGGGGAAGGCTTTATCAATTCCTGTATTTATGTAATTAGGAAATTTTCTGAGGAATCAGCTGCTGTGGGAGTTTGACTGTAAATAAAATAATTATTAATCAGTTTAGTATCATTGAATGTGGAGATCCTTGCCTGCAAGATATTCCGGTGTCGCTCCCATGGGTACTTGCGACGAGTAGACGACGAGTCCAATTTTCGTCCATTTTCCGATGGGGTCCAGGTTGACTCCCCGATTTATCAGCGCTTGGGCGAGATCTCTTCTGCGGGTTCTCAGGGTGTTCGTCCTTATGGTCATCGGGCGCTGGACCTCAGACGCCTCGAGGAACTCCACGAGCTCAGACAGCGGAAACATCTGCATGAGTTTTTCCATTAAGAAACTGTTGTAACTGTAGTAGGCGCAGAGGTCGGACTTGAGGAGGGCCAGGTACTCCGATCGTGACCTGTTGGGGTCTCGGAAACGTCTGAAGTCGTTCAACACCATTATCACGTCCTTTATTCGTGCCTGGATGTCCTTGATACTCGTGATCTCCTTCAGCTCGGCCTCTGTGGGAAACTCGAAAACACACTGGGAGACCATCTCCTTCGTCTCGGCTGCCTCCAGCTCTGCCTCGATTTTCTGTTTACGCTTTAGTTTTTTGTTCTGACGCTCGATGGGCAGCAGATCGTCGTCGTCATCACCATCACCATCAGCATCATCATCATTATCGTCGTCAGAGGTTTGTTGGTCTTCTTCCTGCTCTTCGTCCTCTTGTTCTTCTTGTTCTGATGCTGAATCAGAGTCCGATGCACTCGGCTTTCGTAGCACAAAAGCCCCTGGCTTTCTGATTGCCTCAGTCATTTCAGTGGATTCCTCATTGTCACTCTCCTGGTAAGGTAAAATTAATTCTTTTAATGAAAGAATGTACTCCATCGTTGGATGGGATCAATTAGTTCGTGAAAGTGACTCTTCAAATGTCGATATCTTTTGATCCAGCGATACAATTTGAACGATTAAAATTTCATTTTGAAGCTGGAAAATGCCTCCTCAAAATGAAATAAAAATCTCAAAATTTCACTCTGCCAATGTCGAGATATCAACAATTAAAAACATTAATTTTCCTAATTCATGTGATCCATCAATGATGAACGTTGAGGATCATTCTCACCTCCTCAGACTCGTCCTCAACGGCCTCCTCCACCTGTTTTGCCTTTTTAGCCCTGGGCTCATTTCTCTTCTGCTCCTTCTCCACCTTCTTCGCCTGTCTCTTGCGTGCTCTCTGCTTCTGCTTGTGGCTCAATTTCTGGGCATCCTTTTCTACAGGGGAAAAAAACCCTCAAATTACTGATCTCCCCTCACGTTAGCAGGAGGCCTAACCTCTTCCAGGTCACTCCAAAGCACTCACCGATCAATTCCTTCGCAAAAACCGGGTCTTTCTGTTTTTTTGACTTCCTCCCAGGACCACTGGTCACCACACCCGCTTCAAACTTCGCTTTTCGTCCCATTATTTTCCAAAAATCTCACAAAATTGTCAATCCCAATGAATTTTATTGACACCAGAACCACATGGTCTGGATCTCAACACTTCAGAGGTCTCTTTTACCCACTGAACTCCAGATGATTATATTACCTGCTAACCGCAAAGGGGGCGTGCTCCAAGGATAAAAGAGAAATCTTGGAGTTTGACATCTGCCAAGAGCCACATCTAACCTCCCTCGATTTACCACAGTATTTCAGTACCTTAAGGGTGACTTTAAATAGTATTAATGAAATTAAAAGTGCATTTATTATAAATATATCCTGTAGCTGCGACCACCAGCTGAAATGGTACGTCTAGAGTGGTCTTCATTGCTCCCTCCATTCAGACATCCTCTTCCCATCAGTTGTCAGGCGAAATCTAGGGCTCTCTAATTTGCTGATAATGTACTGGAATAATTGTCATATCTCCTCCAACTGGAATTTTCTGTCAAGCTCGTGGAGCTGAGAGTGTCACTAGTGACGGAGAGTTCCCCTAAACTTGGGATTGCCCTAGTAAAATCTCAGACTGACAACTTCTCCTTTTTTAAGAGAAAAAAATGTTGTGAAACCTCCCAGAGAACTCCTTCAACGAGCCAGTCCCCATAATGTCCCCAGAGTATGTTAACAATTGTCTGGGCAATTATAAGAAGCAAATCCAATGAAATGAGAAGCCAATTCGTCGTTGACCTAAAAATTGAGCTCCATTAATCCCAGATTCTGTTCACCAGGACGATGCAGCTGCCCTGCAGCGACTTGAACACCTGATGACTGAATTTTTTTCATCAAATGCCACAAACGAACGAATACGAACGATCGAGCAAAGCCTCCACGAGTTCACATCGCAAATTAACTCGTGGAGGCCCTGCCTGCACTTCCTCTCATCGACGAGCAATCATTTCGTGAGTATGTTTGCCCTGACGACATTGGAGACGACAATTGGAAGACGATGGCCCATTCTCCCCTGGGAGGATCGTGCCCTGATAAGATCGACCCTATACACATTGTCCCTAGAGCATGGGGTGGCGCCCTACGTCAGGAATAAGATAGTGAAGCTGGTGGTGGACATTGCCAAGCACGACTGGCCCCATTTCTATCCGGATTTTTACTCAAATATTCTCCAACTGCTGGGGCACAAGCAGACAAGACTCTTGGGACTGATTTACTTGAGGACTGCCTCTGAGGAGCTTGCAACACCCAGAGAGGATCTGCCCATTCAAAGGAAGACTGAATTGATCAGACTGCTCAGTGCTCAGGTCGCCACGACTTTGGACACACTCACAGGTAAGTCAAGAGTGAAAAACGACATTGATGACACGAGCTCGTCCTCAAAGTGCCTGAGGCAGATAGCTAAATCTCCTGACAATCCACGAAACATAAATTATTGACATGTTGCAGCCCTTTTGACTGAAACCATGAAGTCCCAGACCCGATCAGGCACGGTGACCCCTCCCCCATCCCCCACCGGTGGGCAAAGTGTTCCCCCAGTGCGCTCGGTCCTTGACGTCGATGGTCTAGCGAGCGGAAGCAATGACATATGCATCGCCACCCTGGAAGTGCTTGCTCACCTGTTCAGCTGGATCATTCCCACCGACCACATATCCCCAAATCTTCTAGATGCCATATTCTCGTGTGCCAGGTACTACGACTCCATGAACGGACGACAAGTGGAGATGGTGGTCCAGGCCATGACCACCATCAACGAACTTCTCTATCGTCCCTGCTCGCCCAGCACCACCGAGACCCTTCTCCTCCAGATCTTCGATCATGGTGTCACGTTGTTCCAGGTTATGGAGCGGTTGGACAGCGTTGAAGAGAGGTAGGGCCCAAATAAGGAGAAAATGTTGAAGACCTTGAGAAAATTTCAGGTTATGACTTCAATCCACGTCTCCATGATTAAAAAAATCTTGCCATGATGAGACGCCGGTTTAAGGAAATCTTAGGGTATTTACAAGACGAATTTAGGTCGCCTATTAAACTCAGTTCGCGGCTTAAATTCAGGTCGTCATTTAGATTGTGGTTTCCATTGACATTTTCACAAATCGATGATGAGAAATCTCTTGAGGATTGTTTTGTCTTGAATTGACCTCGCGTCTTAAATTCACGTCTCCATTGAAAACCAAGTGACATGGAACGAATGAAGAACTTATTTTCAGCTACCTGGAGAAGACAACCGAGTTCCTCCAGCTGTTCGTGACAAATCACCTGAAGAGAGTGGAGTCCTGTCCAAAATTTCCAGTGCCAACATTCCTGGAGGTCCTCTATCATCACACGTTCCAGCAAAATACATCAATTCCCGGTTACCTCCGCTGTCTCGAAGTCTGGAGCATTCTCCTGGAGTCCACACAGTCCAGGTACTCAACGGTGGCCCTGGCATTTGCCGAGAGGGTCCTCAATCGAATGTCATTCAAGGTGGAGGGTAGAAACCTGAAGGACTTGGACACCGAGACCCTGGACGACAATGAGGAGACCGAGTGGCAGCACTTCCTCAGGTGCAACATCGAGTGCCTAGCTAGGGTCGCTGATATTTCACCTCTGCCAGTTTTCAATCTACTTTACAGGTAAAAACAAGACAGATCAACCTATCCATTATTGAATCACTTGAAGAGGCTTTCGAGGCCTGCCCTAGTCTAATTTTTGACGGCAACGAGGGCTCGGCCCCCCCAGGCAAAATCCTCAATTCTTGTCTTGGCCCCCCTCCAGGTCCTGGCGAGCCGACGTCGCCATCTACGGTGAACTGGGCTCGGCGTTAACCCGCGGTCAAGTGACAATCCTCTCGGAGTCAGATGCAACAACAGTTCACTCTCACCTCCGCGACTTGGCATCAACAACTCAAGCCCTAGCTCGCCTCTACTCCCTCTTCACAGACCCCCAGGACAGCACCTCGAACTCCCCAGTGGAGGACCTGGTGAGCCAGACACTCGACGTCTGTACATTCGCTCAAACAAATCACCTCTTCCACCCGCCCCTGCAGCCGCCGGCAATTGTCCTCGACCTCATCGAGGTCCACTCCCAGTTCCTGGCGTCATTGCAGGCCTGGTGTCACTGGATGGCAAAGCAACCAGACAAATACCGGGAGAACTTCACCCAGAGATCCATCCAGGCCTGCATCTGGGCATTATCACCACCAAGAACCCCCGAGCCATCGATCCCCATTAATCTCGTGCATTCCGCTGTGCACCTCCTCCAGAGCATCACCGCCATATTGAGACCAAATCTCTGGGAGCACCAGGTGTTCAGGGATCTCATAACAACCCAGACCTATCCCTCAATGAGACTGGATACCATCAAAGTCCTCAGACGAGCGCTTGTCAATGGAATTGTTCTGGTGCCAGGAGATGCCGCTGTCAGACAGCGACTCCTGTCCTCCATGATAACGACACTGTCATCATCCCTGGGTGGTCTGGGTCAACAAATTCCCCCGGAGATGAGTGTCAGCAATTCCGTAATACCTCTCAAACAGCTCGTTGAGGACTGCTGTTCATCGTCAACTGGCATTAAGAAAATGCTCCACGAGTGCCTGCAGGAGACAATCACGAGAATTCTCGAACTACTGCCCCATCTAGTCAGGTCGCAGGTCTGCGAAGGACTCATGAATTTTTTGCATGCTATCTTTCATGTTCTTCAGCAACAATTGGGCGCTGACTTCATACAGAGAGCGGTCCAGGGAATGCTGCAGATCTACAGCGCCGAGAGCATCAATGCTGGACCAGCACTTGATCAACTGCTGGAGATTCTCATTCTCGTTGTCTCCGCACCTAGTGCTGGCTTCAAGGCCTTCGTACCGGCAATTACGGGACTTTGTTTGAGGCAGGTGAGTACTGGAGGTGGTGAGGATGTGATGGAGGCTCGTTGGGTGGTCCTACGACAATTCAAACCATGAGTTTATTTATTTTCTAGGTCTGGCCGGCTGTCGGTGGTGATCTCAGTGCTCACCCAGACACTACCCTCGTCCTCCTCCGTCTGTTCCACAGTATTCTAATGCACCGGTGGCAGTACTTCTACGGGTCTGGTGTCCTGAGAAGCTTCGGAGGCCCTCTGGAGGAGCATGTGGAGCACAAGGAGGAACTCGTGGCCATCCTCGAGGCCTTCGGCCAAGCTCTTCTCCAATCGGACGTCAACATCTTCAGGCAGAGTCTCCAGAGCCTTGAGGGCCTCAACTCGAGGTGGCGACTCTACCAGAAGGAGGTCTTCAAGACCCATCTCCTCGAGCGATTCCTCATGGCTCTGTTCACAGTCTTAATTCACCGGTCTCATAATCTCCTTGCGGATGACATTGCAGTGGCCATTCATAATTTAGCTGGGGTGGACATCAACTGGTTCTTCAGCCATTTTTTGCCCACATTTTTGGGGGGCTGCGAGGGTCTGGATGACATTCAGAGGGCGACGCTGCTGGAGAACTTCGATAAATCGACGGTGAGTGAAGTTGACTCGATCACTATTTTGGGCCTTCTTTTGGTTTTTTGGGCCCAGCGGGGGGCCCTAATCTGAGATCACTTTGGGCCTTAATTCGAGAGAAAATAACGGAGTCGTTAAAAAATATTCTGGGCCTTATTTTGGAATATTCTTCGGATCCTTCAGTGAACATTGGGGCATTTTCAGTCTTTATTTTTAAAAAATTGGAGAGTTGGTTAAATCAATTATTTTGGGTCTTATTTTGCAATATATTGGGCCTCATCAATGAACGGCGTAAATTAAGGCAATTTGGGTCTTGATTTGAGGGCAATTTGGGGGGCTGCCATGATCTTTTGGGCCTCATCGCAAATTTTTTGGGCCTCATCGTAAAATTTTTGGGCCTCATCGTAAAATTTTTGGGCCTCACTGCGAATATTTTTTTTGCCCCGGAGAAAATGGCGAAATTATCATTGACCTTATTTACAGAATTTACAAGAGTTGCACAAAAGGTCTTGATATGAATTTCCTTATCAGAAGTACTCAAAAAAAAAAATAAATAAAACTTAATTTTTCGTCTAATCACTGCCACCTCATAAATTATTTATCTTTAATTACTAAAAATGCATCGATTATTGATGGAAATCTATTGTTTTAGGATCAACCAACTCTAACGAGATCGGTCCTTCGTATCGTATCCGATCTCCGTTGCTATCAGATGTGCAGACCCATGTAAATAATCTCCACTCGATAACAATAAAAATCAGCAATTCCTGATAAATCAGGAAAAGTCGACTGTACTTTAAAATCATGTAATTAACCGATGAAATGAATCATCCATCACTCACTGCCGAATAATTATGTATAATGACTTGTTAATAATGAAATTCCCACTTTTAATAATAAAATGTTTCAAAAATAAACATTTGTTTTTGGTTTGTGACGATAGACTGGGGGGAGGGGGAGTGATAAGGCCTCCCCTCGTTGATAAAGTCAGTCAATTCGATAAGCGTATTATAAGTATTTTCCATTTATTCGTTGACGGAATAGAGAGTTTATTGTTAAGACGAAGGATGTCCCGGCAATTGCTTCAATCAGTTCATAAAGTCTCTAATGAAATTCAGAGGAATTTAGTCACTGACTCGAGGTATGGATTTTTGAAGCAGCTGGGGTTGACACAGGAGAATCCCGGGTTATTTGATGGAAGATGGGGCGGTTCAGGCCAGGTATTTATAACAAAAATTAATTCCTCGCTCCCTTCGCTCGTTTCGCTCCGCCCCGAATTATTATTTTTCCTATTTCTCATTTGCTTTATTTATTTGTGATCTTTCGAATTCATAAGATCGAGTTCATGCGTTTTTTTACCTGAAACAATTTTTCGCTCGTTTCGCTCCGCCCCGAATTCCCATTTTTCCTATTTCTCATTTGCTTTATTTATTTTTGATCCTTCGAATTCATAAGATCGAGTTCATGCGTTTTTTTTAGCTGAAACAATTTCGAGTTCCAATTTTTCGCTCCTTTCGCTCGTTTCGCTCCGCCCCGAATTCCTATCTTTCCTATTTCTCATTTGCTGTATTTATTTTTGATCTTTCGAATTCATAAGATCGAGTGCATGCATTTTTTTCACCTGAAACAATTTTTAGAGTTCCCATTTTTCGCTCCTTTCGCTCGTTTCGCTCGTTTCGCTCCACCCCGAATTATTATTTTTCTTATTTCTCATTTGCTTTATTTATTTTTGATCTTTCGCATTCATAAGATCGATCGCATGAGTTTTTTTCCCTGAAGCGATTTTTTGAGATCCATTTTTCGCTCATTTCGCTCACAGAAACTATCTTCCCTCCAACCACGTGCTTCAAGAGACGTGGATTTTTTTTAGAACAAAAAATTATGTGAGTAATGTAAATAATTACGTTCTCCAGCTGATCGAATCAATATCTCCATCATCTGGGAAGACAATCGCCAAAATTCGTCAGTCAACTCCCCAGGAGGCGAGCAATGCAGTGACAGAGGCGAGAAAAGCCTGGCCCCAGTGGGCATCACTGCCAGCCCCAGCACGAGGTGAAATTGTCCGTCAAATAGGGGATGAACTCCGGAAGAATCTCCGGCCACTGGGTCAACTGGTCTCCCTGGAGATGGGAAAGATTCTCGCTGAGGGTATTGGCGAGGTTCAGGAGTACATTGACATCTGCGATTACGCAGTTGGCCTCTCCCGGATGCTCCCAGGGAGCATCTTTCCCTCGGAGAGAAAAGACCACGCACTCCTCGAGAAGTGGAATCCCGTTGGGGTCGTTGGAGTCATCTCGGCATTCAATTTCCCAATTGCCGTGAGTTAATTAAGAGTTCCCCAAGTTCGGATTTTTCTTTTTGGAGGTTATGTGAATTTTTTACCAGGTCTACGGATGGAATAGCGCCATTGCCATGGTCTGCGGTGATGCTGTCGTCTGGAAGGGATCTCCAACGACTCCACTTGTCTCCATAGCAACAACTAAAATTATTGCTAGGGTTCTCGAACGGAATGGCGTGCCTGGGTCTGTTGCTGCTCTCGTGACCGGTGGAGCTGATGTTGGAGAAGTTCTTGTCAATGACAAACGGTAATAACAAATGGAATTTTTCATTCCATTTATTTATTTATTTATGGAGGGAATCGATGGGGATGTCTTTCGTCGAGAATTTGTCCAGAAAATTCATTTTTAGTCGTCTCCAAATATTTTTCTTGTTCTTCCCCCAGTCTACCCCTCATAAGCTTCACCGGAAGCACTAAAGTGGGTCGAGAGGTGGCCCTGAAGGTTCAGGAACGCTTCGGAAAGTCTCTTCTCGAGCTTGGGGGCAACAATGCTCTCATAGGTGAGCAATGAAAAAATCATCGACCTTGTTATTTGAGAATTGAACAATTGTTTTTCATGATTACCTCCAGTTGCTAATGACGCCGACCTGGAGATGGCAGTTCGTGGGGCTGTCTTCTCCTGCGTTGGGACGGCTGGACAACGCTGCACCACCACTAGAAGACTCGTTCTTCACTCGAGTATCAAAGATGAGTTCCTTGGAAGATTGAAAATTGCGTTTAAGAGTATTTTGACCAGAGTTGGAGATCCCCTGGAGGACAATACGTTGTACGGACCTCTTCACAATCAAGAGGCTGTTGATAATTACAAAGTGAGTCGACAATTGTCAAACCAGAAATTCGTCTTCTCAATTTTCTTTTCTAAAAAATTAGGGAAAAATTGGGAATGAAGCTGTTGATATTGAGGTTATGTTCACTAAATATGATAAATGGATTTACGGATTTAATAGGCAACCGTAGCTGAAGCTGTGGCTGCTGGTGGTACAATTGAATTCGGTGGCAAGCACGTAAATCGTCCAGGTTTTTACGTAGAGCCGACGATAATCTCCGGCCTCCTCAACGACGCAGAAGTCGTTCAATCCGAGACTTTTGCCCCTATCGTCTACATTCTCGAGGCGAATTCCATCGAGGACGCCATTGCCCAGAATAACAGCGTTGAACAGGGACTCACCAGCTCAATATTCACCAAGAGTCTCTCCAACGTCTTCCAGGTATATCAGCATTGACTAATAAAATCCACAAATCACTTGTCACATGAAAAAACTAGTCCAATAATTTCTGAAAGCCTGGAGCCTCCAATAACACGCGATAAAATTCTGCAAATGCTCTTTCTAAATAAATATTTCCTCAAATTTTTATTAACAATATAGTTTTTTTCAAGTGAATTGAAGTGAATAGTTTTTTTTAAGTAAAAAACATTGTCTGATTCTAGTTAACCTCAAAAACTAATTTTTCTTAATTTCGTATTTACAGTGGATTGGACCGCACGGCTCAGACTGTGGAATAGTGAACGTGAACATTGGGACCAGTGGAGCAGAAATAGGTGGTGCCTTTGGAGGTGAGAAGTCAACAGGTGGAGGCCGAGAGAGTGGAAGTGACGCGTGGAAGCAGTACATGAGACGATCAACAGTGACAATTAATTACGGAAATGAACTTCCCCTGGCCCAGGGAATTAAATTCGAGTGATGATAAATGATTGAGCGGCCATGTTTTTTCCACCCCCCCGATTGTTCAAAATTATTCTAAAAATCATGAGAATGAATTGTCAACTGTGAGACTGATCTTCCAGACCTTTGACCTCAATTATCGAGGTTGAATCTGATGAAGTCCACCTGAATATCAACCGATCCTTTCTTGTGGAATTTGTAGACCTGGGGTAGATCGTAACGGAGTTCAGCGACAACAGTGGCCCTCGCCCCCAGCTGTTGTCCCACTTTCAGCACGTGATTTCTCGTGGATGTCTTGTGGAGAGAGTAGACAGTTGTCGTTGCCAATTTTGTGGCCATCTCCAGGAACTTCATGTCAATGCCAGAGTTTTTTTTAGTACCAAAGGGTGGATTCATGATGACAGTATCAAAGGCCTTCTCAAATCTCCCTAGAACAGGAGAAAAAAAAGTGGGTCTGGCTCTGTCAACTCCTGGAGTTGTCAATATGGCGAATTGAGTGATTGTTAATAAATTCCTATTTTTATAATATATTTTTTAATGTCGCCTCGCGTAATTTCCAATTAAAAAATTGTCAGTCACATTTTTGCAAGTGTAAATTATTATTTCAATAACCCAGCACCTGGTGGCACCAGGATGTCCTCTCACCTGGGAGAAACTGGAGAACGTCACACTGGATAGCCTCGACACTCAATTCAATGTCCTCGCAGTTTCTGGTGAGGATCTGGAGGGCGTCAGGATCGACCTCGAAGCCGACGACATAGCTGGCCTCCAGCATTCTCGCCCCCAGGGCTAGCACTCCACATCCAGCCCCCAAATCGGCAATTCCCTTTCCCTCGATGTCCCCAAATTGGGTCTGAGCTGTGTACAACAAGTGGGCCCCGATGTGGGCACTCGTTGGATACTGCTCCAGGAGGACTTTCGGCTTCTCGAAGACCTCCAGCTGCTGGAGGTACTGCTCCAGCTCTCGCATCCTTAGAGACGCCATTTGTCAGGTTATTTTGGGGGAAGAAAACGAAGATGTCCTCCAGTTCCCTCAGGAGTCCAGTTGATATCGTAATGCGGTCGTGGGGAGCGGGTCCAGGGCTCAGTGCTCACTTGGGGTCGAAGCGAGGCAGCACTGGGAGTATCAGATTACCGAAGGACGAGTCCTGGGTCACGAAATAACCGAACGACGCCGCGTGGGCACTGTTGAGGGCATTACGTTGGACTGCTGTCATTGAGCCATCTCCAGATGCTGAGATCGACTGCAAAAAATTGGGAAAGATTTTCCGAATTGACTGGGCTAAACTTTTTCCAGTTATCAAGGGAGTTCCTAACTCCATCAAGTTCCATGAATATATTTGCAATAATCGGAGAAATGGGAGAATTCGTATGAATTCTCAAACTCTTACTGGACTAGGTGCAGACGAAGTGGACGGTAGATTCAGAGTACTCGAGAGTGCGGGAGTCACCCCTTGTTTGAGGAGCATCTGCTTCTTCAGCTGCAGTTCCTCCAAGATCTTCTTATTCTGCAGGTCTACAAATAAATACAGAATCATCGATGACAACTGAAACGCAAATATAAATTATGACAAATTACCTCTGGAGTTTTGTTGTGAAAAAGCCATTAATTGTTCTTCGACGAGAGCGAGTACAGACAACCTCGAGAGGTTATATTGTCTTCTGGAGAATCCCTCGTACGAGGTAGGACGAGATATTACCGACTGAGCCCTAGCAGATTTTTTTTACAAAATTTAAGGCCCGGGTAGAGGGATTTTTGTCCAAAATTCCTAAGAAAATTGTCAGAAAACTGCATTTTACGGCAAGTTGAATCCAAAAAAGGCCCAAAAAGTGCAAAAACCCCCAGACACACCCAGAAAGACCTAGTCAGGGCTCATCCCCGTCGCCGGTCGGCCAGCTGGCCAGTCCGTCGGCTGTCTGGCCCGAAAGGCTGAAATCCCGAAAAATCCAAGGGTCCCCCCTTTCCATTCTTCCGATTTTGACCAAAATCGGCACTCTTTTGGCGATATCTCGAAAACTATTGATCCTAGCACCCTGGGGTTGGTCTCATTCGAAAGCTGAGCTCATTTCCCATCGATATAGGCTATTAGAAAATTTTTAAAATCATTTTTCGAACCGTTTTTGCAATTTTTCTGAAAATCACAAAATTACCAAAAACTAGCTGAAAAAAATTTTTTGGAAACTTTCCAAGACACTATATCGATGGGAAATAAGCTCAGCTTTCGAATGAGACCAACCCCAGGGCGATAGGATCAATAGTTTTCGAGATATCGCCGAAAATGTGCTCAGCCAGCCGAGAATCGGTGAAATCGAAGGGGTCAGCCGGTCAAAAAATCGAAAGTCCAAAAAATCACCAAAAAATAAATCTGAGAGGCTATATCGATCGGAAATTTCCTCAGCTTTCCAAATCCGTGCGGATTTTTGAGCCACGCCTGATAGTTTTCGAGATATCGGCAATTTTGTGCCAAAAATTTCTAAAAAGGGCCCTGAAAGTCGCATAAGGGCTGAAAATATCCTGGAACTGATGCCGAAAGGCCCCAAAAACGAAAGTAGAAACCCCTAGAACCCCCTCAGCCTTCAAAAATGTTGGAAAGCGACGATAACGTGCTGAAAAATCGAAAAAACCGAAAAAAGGGCCAAAAAACACTAAAAACGGCCAAAAAACTCCCAAAAAGGCCAAAAACTCCCAAAATGAGCCACCCAGGGCTCATCTTCCTTCAAAAAAATCAAGATTCGGGCATCCCCGGCCGGCCAGCTGGCCAGCCAGTCGGCTGTCTGGCCCGAAACGCTGAAATCCCAAAAACTCAAAGGGGGGACCCTTTCCATTTTTTCGATTTTTACCAA
>JAPYZN010000819.1:0-18313 GCA_030522865.1 Psyttalia lounsburyi
GAGTCATCGGTTGTCATACTGCCCGATGAGTAAATTTATTCTCCTAGGAGAGTAAGTAACCAGAAGCGGTAGTGCCGCAGATTGCCGCCGTGCGTAGCAGGAGGATAAATTTTACTTATCGGGCAGTTATGGCAGCCGATAAGTCGCAATTGGTTGAGTCCTAGCAACATAAAGTGCCTTTTTGTTTACTACGTAAACGAAAAGTCGAAACTTGTAAACGAAAATTCTTTCCTCGAAAATTCTAGCCCTCCAAAGCTCCCCTCGAAGCGAACTTGGGCAGGTATTGCAAAAAATTAGGTGTTCAACACGTGCGTATCGCCTTTTTCGCCTCGTGTGATCGCCTAGCACTCGTGCGGAAAAGTGCTACTTTACGCACTAGTTGCACAATATACTATTTCGTTGGATTCTGACGATTGTAGACATGAAAATATTCATTTGAAAGAAATGTACAGTTTCGATTACAATTGTGAGACTGATGAAAAGTGACACTTTCCGCATTGAAAGCAGTGACCAAATGGGAGTTTTCCAAGCACGAAAATTCTAAACGGACAATTTCAGTTAATCGAAATGCGCCAATTCTCGGGATATGTCTCTTCGCCCTTCATTTAATAACAATGATCATCCGACGTGAATAAATTGTACCCTAAATCATGATTGGTTGTAAGTTACGAGGCAAATTGTTATTACGTGCTTCCACCAAATCGATTGCTCAGCATTGCTTCAGAGGGTCATATACTCTCCGGACGTTATCCACTGCACTCTCGATGGAACCACTATATATCGATATATGGTTCTAACGCAGTGAATCCTCCCCTCTCATGATACATAGATCCGCTTGTATATTTTGCGCGTAAAGCAGTTGGGATAGAGATACTGGTGTGGATGCACGTGTCATATCATATCTCAGGTGGATTTTACTCGCATCGTGTGTGCTGAATTTTCTCTAAAAATCCATGTACATTCATTGTACATAGAATCTTACATATTTTTTTGGTTATTCAATTAAATTTTACGGGCAATTTTGACTTTACAATGCTTATTCCATCAATGATTTACATATTTTAACGGGCAAAGGAGGCGTGTTGAGTTTTTCATTTGAAAATTTATTTTGATAATATTTTTTACGAACTCAAAATTTACTACAAGTACATCAACTTATGCTGCTCTAATCTTTTTGTAAAATTATTAAGGAATCGTTTAGAATACAAAATAAAACCAAGAAAAATGCACTAATCCTAGTTTATCAAAT
The DNA here is from genome assembly GCA_030522865.1 of Psyttalia lounsburyi. NCBI lineage: Eukaryota > Metazoa > Arthropoda > Insecta > Hymenoptera > Braconidae > Psyttalia > Psyttalia lounsburyi. The sequence goes on from JAPYZN010000819.1 coordinate 1,250, forward strand.
TAAAGCTTCATTACAAGCTGGTTAAATAAGCTAATTCACTCAATTCAATTGAAATAAATTTAAATGAAATAAGTGGGTGCTCTTGTGAATTGATTTCGATGAATTCACTCATCTCCATTCATGATGAAAACCAATTCTTCAGACACCATTCCCTTTATGAAATGGAATATCTCTCTCAACCTCTCTATTCTCACCCATACTTATAAATCTCACGTTCGATGACTCTTTAGCTTGAAAAATCCATGGATACCCCCTCGGATTACCAGTGAAAAATGAGCACCTCCGAAGCGATTACGAATTGAATCAATGGAACGCTTCTCAGACCAATTTTCTCCCTCACATTACATTTTTTTTTTTTCATTGCGCATATCGTTAATGCCCCTCTCTTCTATCGTACAAATGGAGATATCAGGCCATTGAGGCAATATGTGAAAGTTGCATACGAGTCAATTCCAATACTATCGAGGAGCCGTATCGAGTTTATTTCTGTGCATGTATCGCGGTATCAATGCATCCACATGACTTCGATTCAGATTTATAGGAGTAATGAAAGAAATGTTTCCCAGAACTACAGCTGCGTGAACAATAATTGCGGGCTCGTGCCGTTGGTGGCATTCTTTGTTTCGCTCCTCCGCTTCACTCTCCGTTTCTCATTCTTATGATTAATTACGAGTGGTCATGGTCAGATGAGTACGTGAGGGGATTGATGAGTTGGGGGAGAATGAAAGGGGGAGTTATTCTCATTGAAAAGGGGGAACATTTTATGGATGTTCATTTTGTTCATGTTTTTTTAGGGTTAGGGTTATTGTCTTTTCTAAAATTCTTGAGGATAGATCGAAGGAGAGAATTATTATTGAATAAACAATTCAAAATATCCTATAGAGGTGAAAATATTTGTTTTTTCATTCAACTAATTGTACATTAAATTAATTAAATTTTGAATGTTTCTTTACTGATTTTTTGGGATGAAAATAAAATAGGAATTGAATGAGAAACGAGGCATATTGTGTGAAAGAAAATTCTCACGGGCCATGAATATTTTTTCGTCAATTTAATTTACATTTTTATTATATTAATATATTATACGGAGAACAGAGAGATTACTCATTGTTGATTAATCACAGTAACTCCTCAATATTTAGAAATTCTTCCACTTTATCTACTTAAATTGTTCATCTTCGTCAAAATATTTATCTTATCACGAGATTGCAGCGAAGTTTTGCGGATATTGTGGATCGTTGTTGTTGTACGGAATGAAATTTCTATAGTCCAAAAGGTGTATACACGCAGAGAAAATAAGCAACGGGATAACCAAACGACTTTCCCTTTACCACGAGCGCTTGGTTACCCGTTTAATCTAAAATAAATTGTCTCAGATTAATACTTTTTTTTGTATTATGACCGGTGCGCTCACTGTTTTAATTCTCTTGAGCCTTAGGGGTCCCCTGCGGCGCCCTCCATTTCGCGTTTCGGCCCTCGTGAATCAAGAACAAAAATTTTACATTGACTTGATTGCCATTTTCATTACATCACATGATTTGTGGACAAAGTTTTCTCATGATAAATTTTTCAAAGCTCCACTGTTGACTTATCAACGCATCCTGCAGACTTCCAGCGACCCTTGCCACGTTGGCCCCTTACATTGATTGAACTCGGGACATTTGCTCACCTTCAACAAAATAGTTATCTCATCAAATAGATCGCACCGAAGTTTCACGGATATCATGAATTGTCGTTGTTGTTTCAAGCAAAATTTATATAGTCCCAAGTGTTTATCCACACAGGGAAAACAAGCAACGGAAGAGCCTAACGATTTTCCCTATACCACAAGCACGTCTGTACACGTTGAATTCAACCTCGAATGCAAATATATGACGTCGAACAATGAACTCACAGCCAGAAAGTTTACTGGTTCACCCACCATGCTCTGTCGGGGCTTTTCATTATATCGTGAGCCAGCGACTGAGTGTTATAAGCCCCCTTTCCCTTCCACCCCCCCTCGGAACTCACCGTCACTCTGTATTTCACTGCCAGACTGTATACCATCTAGCCTGATTGTCGATCCAAAGACCTATAACTAACGTATACGTTTACATATTCATTGCTTCTATCGATGTTTCTCTTCTTTCTCCGGTATTTCACAAAGTTAATTGTCACGTAGTTGCCAGTCAATGGTTCAGATTCCCCCCCCTCCCTCCCGCAGTTTTAACCAGCGGTGTTTCTCCAAAATAAAAAAAAATAACAGCTGTTTTTCCATTGCTGGAGCCTGGAATGAAACTGTTTTTTTTTTCCTTTACGGGGGTAGAAACTGTGGGAGCATTGGATGAATGGTTTACACGTTGCACTCGGCTTTTATCTATTTTTTTTTTATTTATACCTCTTGTCACCATCAATTGCAATCAGTGAACTATGGAATTCCGGAGCATATTTTTTTAGGGGGATCGTGTAAAAAAAAATTGGAATGGAAGCTGCGTGGTGATTAGGGCGGGGAATGATTTGTGAAAATTGGGTTTTTAGTTTTTTTTAATTTAGTGAATGAGGAGAGAGTAAAATAGAGGACGTGGTTGGCATTGGGGATTTTGTAGGGATGGAGGAATTTTGGTTTGTTTTCGGGGCGCTTGTTAACGAATGAAGTACGGGGGCAATTGGTGGATGTTCAATTTTGGTGCGATGATAAGAGAGATTTTGGTAAGAGATAGAAATTATGGGAAATTTGATTTTTTTTGGGGTTCTCCGGAGAATTTTAGTGGAGGCGAATTTTAGGGTTTTTGTTTCTGTCATGGCAATTAGGTAAATGTGAAAAATTTGGGAGGAATGATTTGTTGAGATTGTTGGTATTTTGTTGGGAGTTAATGAATAGGGTGAGCATTAAAATAGAGTGAATCCTCGTCATTGAAGATTTTATTAGAGAGCGAGATTTTTATTTTGTTCGGTACACTCTTGCTAATGAATGAAGTGCGGAGAAAATCTCTTCTACAGAAGTTTCATTTCGCAATATTGGATTAAAAACTTTTATCAATACTAAAGTTATTATTGGAATAAATATGACAGCTATCACAATTTTTTGTTGCTATCAGGAAGTTGTATGGTCTGCAAGGGGTCAAATAAAAAAAATGAAATACAGAATTTCGGCCAGATATGAGTGGAATATGCATAGGCGTTCTTTTTTTTTTTTAATTTTGGGAGTAATTTTTTAACAATCGTTGAACAAAAACAAGATTCTTGAAAATTTTATGTTTACCCTTTTTCAATATTAAAATATCGTAAACAATAGATCCTGAAAATTTTCCGATTTCGCAATATTCTATTCAATTCACTGCACTCTCTTTAATGAACGAAGCACATCGACAAATCCCCAGAAATTTAATTCCATAATATTGATAAAAGAGCTTTTTTCTCGTCCCCCATTTTTCCCCTCAAGTTATTCTTTCAGATGGGAAACAAATTTTCATTACTTTCGTTCTTCACATACATGGAGTGTCCTAGAGTGAATAGTGAGCATATTTGTTCTGCTTTCATACACTCTATCCTCTTGGGATGGCGGGAAAATCCGATTGCTCTCGCCAGTGTGCAATCTTCATCTAATTTTTCTCTGATGACTAGAGAATGTCTGTCATCGCTCGAGATTGCACGATTAAAAGAATCTCTGGACTCCATCGTAATTAATTTCCATTAATTACGGAAGATTAATTATTCGAGTAGAGCGATTGTCTGATTAATGTCCAGTGCCAAATGCACACAGGCTGTCTGCGAGGTATCAATATATGCTGAGAGAAATCAGTCTGGCGTTTGGCCAACTTGTCAGTGATCCGATTACTGGGTTGCGGAGGACAAGTTAAAGTTGTCTCGATGCTCTGCAGGTGAACGGGTGATAATCGATGGTTACGTAAGGTGGAAACTGTCGCACGAGATGCGATTGCTTTGGGGGATTTGTTGTACTCGAGGAAGTGAATGTGTTTATTCCGGGTTGAGGGCTAAATACTCGAGTGGGTCAGGGTTTAGCGATTGTTGGAACTTTTAGCTTCAGCGCGTCGAGTACCCACTTGGTACTTTCAATGGATTTGAAAGGGTGGAGGGGGGAGCTGAGGACTGGAGGAAACCTTGAATGTACTTCTTAAGGGGTGAGGCCACTCTGGGATTTTTGAAAAATCTTTTCTTTTTTTGTTTAATCCGTCACTGGTCGCGCTAACTTTCCGGTAATGCTTACGCGCGCGAGGAGAGAAACTCTCACGGCTACACGCGCATTCGATGAGACAATATTTGATCGTAATTACGTCTTAAATTTGGAATGAATTATATTTATATATTATTTACATTGTGTATACAAAAATTCCGGACAGATTTCCGCTTTTCCCCACCTCACCGCCGTTTAGCTCTTCGGCCTTTATCGGCCGCGATCGAGCTCACCCGAAGCGCTCTCCTCGTCAACTGTCTTTAAACGCGCAGTGAGAGAATCTCTCACATTTTGTGACGGAGCTTCATAAAAATGTTTTTTAAAATTAATTATAAATGTTAGGCCCCTCGGACCGGTTTCAGAGGTAAGGGGGATAGTTGCTTCGGGTATAGAAAAATTTTCGTTGAAAAATATCGTGTTTTCGGTCAAGTTCTCTATACCCGGAAAAAAAGCGTGAGAGAAAATCTCATAGCGCGACCGCTGACGGATTAATTCTCCCTGAGGATCTTGAACATGATGATCTCGTAAGATTATGGCGGAGAAAAATGTCGAAGTGCCCAATTGTTATTTTTTAATTTTAATTTTTACGTTTATATAAGCTGTTTATTTATTACAAGTCGTAGAGAATTGTTAGAAGGTAAATTATCGTTTTTGAATTAAAATTCCTATTTTAGATTTTAACTCAAAATAGTAGATATTTTTCAGCTCAATATCCTCTTTTCTCTGTTCCATTTCCATATATCTAGCTAATTATTCCTCGCATGAATAGTTTTTCTTTTAAAAAAAATCATTATATTGGATATTGATTTCTTTTTTAATTAAAATGAAAAATATTTTAATCAAGTGTTCATCAAGTGTTCTCATCAGTGGGGCAATCGCTCTAATTCTAGGGGGAATTATCAATCAGTAATCACAAGTTGAGAAACTAGTCTAAAGGGAATGTCTCCATGCACTAGTCTATGATTAATTACCATTTACGAAACAGCTTGTACACTCATCCGAGATGAATGAATAATTCCCAGACAATGTTAACCGCACGCCCAAATTCATTGGTCCACGTCAGGAATTCGGAACAGCGCTCGGTCCATTAATTATGAGACTGAGCCACTGTACTTGTGCGTAGAATAGTGAGAATGATCGATTGTACTATTCAGAAATTCGCAACGTCTACCTGGGATAGGGGATTTAGTGCGCTTTCCAGACTACGTGCAACGGTCAATGTCTACAAGATCAACAGGTTGTTTTGAAAAGGACGAGTTGCATTGCTGAGAGGATATTCTTCTCATCTTCAATGTACTACGCCACGGAGAATTCCACCGGCGAAGGTATATTTTCAAATCATCATCCGGTGGAAAGTGCCGGATTCTTCTGCGATTCATAACATTTTAAATAAACGTTTCCCGAGGCAAAAATAGCACATTGGAATTCTATGTCGCTAGGCTTTTGGAGGAAGGCGGAAATAGAATAAGGGGAAAAAGGAGGGTACTGGAGATCACAATGATAATTTTTGTCAGTGACAAATCTCGTCGACGAAGAAATTTCATGAAAATTCTGGCAAATTCTGTTGAAAATTTTCTCAAGATTTAAGTTAAAATTTATTTAAGAGTCTAGCAATTATACTGTCCATTTTTTTTTAATGACCAATTATTCCGCAGATACGGTTCTTAGAAAAAACACTTGAATTTCAACTTTTACAGAAGTTTTTGGACAAAAGTATTTTTTGTAACAATTTCTCATTTAGAATTTTAGATATTTTTTTTCTGATCTACTGGTCTTTCTTTCCATTGAAAGGAAAATACAAAAAAATTCAAACGAATAATTTGTACGGAAATGCCGTGGTAGAAAACTTTGAACAAATACAATTTTTTCTGCTAATTTTTCAATGAAATTTTCACAAAAACATTGGATTTTTCCGTGATATTTGTATTTATACGGGATACAAACTTGCAAATTACTTGAGAAGGTCATGAATTCATAAAGTGCACTTAGCACTAGAAATAAAACCTTCAGGATTGCATTCCAATTTTCATCGGTATTTGCACGAAAGGCTTGCGTATTCTCGATATCTATTGAGCATACATTCATTTGCCAGTCCGAAGACATTTTCCGATGTCGACCGGGGGGCATTGGAATTCTTATCAAGCCGTGTCTGCTATTGAACGTCTTTCGGTCCTTTCAATTCGACTCTCCACTGTATAACAGAATTCAATTAAAGTCAGGCTGAAACTTCCGTGTCGGAGGAAAAAATCTACCTAATTACGTTACAAAACCAATTGGCTCGAATTGGGGTGAACTGGGCTTTATAGGGGTCAATGATAGGAGTTCCAATTTGATCATTGAATGACTGGCGATTGTGATGATTATTATGGTGAAAGTCACTGTTAATGAACCTGTTGCACTCATCGAGTGGAAAATCCAGTGAATAAAAATACAAAAAGTATTTTTCATTGAATGAATTATTCATTTGAGATAATTATGGGGATGACTTGTCCAGCAAATGAACAACTCGATGGAAGTGAAAAATCAAATCGACGGAATAAAGCATTCACGTTGCTAATTGTTTTGCTTTTTAAATTGAATTTAAGCGGATATGAAAAGAGCAAATTATATACTGGAAAGCTTTCGTAAATCCTAGAGGACTTGCGACTACAGCAGTTACAGGATTTTTTTTTCATTTTACTGTATATCTTTCTCGATTTTTAAGGTTTCCTCTAATTTTTCCGTGCCAGATTATTTTTGTTACAAATATTATTCCTTTGCTCTTGCTTTCAATGCAGTGCGCTAACCTCATAGGATGCAGTGGTAATTGTTAAATTTTAATCGGCCAATGTTGCAAGTATCGACTGATAGTGAATTTCGGAACAGTGGGAGGGATTTTTGTGTGGATTACAGGGGTTCATCTGGTCTAATGTTCAATATCAAAGTTGTGATTGCATTGGCTATTAGGCTTCAGGTGGCTTTTGGCTTGTTCGGTGGAATAGAAGCCAATTTCCAAATTTTTCAGTCAAAATTATCTGTTAATTTTGTATTGAGAATAATCCCGGATCCCACTCTACCTATTCCACATCCTATCCAATGTTTCCCGGCGGCGTCGTATGCGGAACGCTATATAAATTCCCTTCTTTGATGTAAATTTGTTTGTTCTGTGCAATAATAGAACGGATTCCGATTCAAAACACCAGCTCCTTTAGTATTCGAGGAATCCTCACAAAACTAAGGACGCCTATTAAGTAGAGAATTAATGAATTCATTTTTACCTGTAAAACTTTTCTCAAGATCAAAAAAAATAAATAAATAAAAATCTCTGCTCAGAAGCTGTGAACGCGTGAATTTATTGGACGCTTCAGTTTTTTTCTCTTGCATTTTCTACAAAAATTACCGGAAAATTATTTTCCCTTGTTAGTTCCTTTCTCAATTTAACTCCATTACATTTTTTTATTCACTTCAAAGTCAATATTCAATTCACTATAGCTCACAGATCCCCGAAACTCCGCAAAGATTTTTCACTCATTTTAATAAAGTTGACTGCACCCCTCATGCTGATGAGCCATCCAACGTGAGGCTATAAACTGAAAAATATGTAGTTCCCGGAATCCTCACCCCCGTAAGTTAATTTGATAGTCTAACCCAAATGCTAATGCCGCAGACTTACGATGTACAGGGTGGATCTATTAAATCTGAGCTATAAAATTTCGACGCCATAAAAAAAACACTAACTCCGCCAAGAGATTAACAATTTTTCTCCTAACCCTATTTTTTTCCCTCTATCGATTTAACCCTCGATTGAGCTTTTCCAATTCATCGATATCTCCTCTGCTCTGCCCTCAATTATAAAACTTGGGGACCTCCGCGAGGTCAAGTGCTGTATTATTCCTCATTGAGGCCGAACGACTGCCCCCAAAAATGAGTGACAAAATACGTCGCGAGCCAGAACCAGAAACGACAGTTCTCCACTGAACAACAAACTTTCCCTCTAATACCCTCGAGATAGGATATTCCAACTTCAAATGGGGTCTGACCATTCAACTCAGCAAATCCTGACATTTTCCATTTCCACCGAATTTACTGGGACCACTGACTGAGCCGCAATACATTTCCGGATAATTAAATGTGAAACCTCGGCGAAGTTGCGGGGATAATACATGGAGTTCGTGTAAATCAAGTTTTAGTGGATTATTATTGGGGATGCCACTCTCCAAGCATGAGTTTTTACCTGAGAACGATTATGGTAGTCTCGGAGAAATTCAGACAAGAAGAGAACCACCTAAACAAGGGTAAAAATTAAACTTTAGGAGTTAATAAACAATCTACACTTTTAATGTTTCATTTTTAACCGCCAATCCGGTTGTTAATAAATCAATCAAAGATACAGAAAGAAGGACTAGAGGTAGAGAATATCGTCCATGAAGAGCGTGGAAATTTTCGATATTGTCATTAACTTTACCCGGAATTTTCCATTTCCATCGAATTTACCGGAACCACTGATTGCGCTAGAACACATTTCCGGATAATTAAATGTGAAACATCGGAGAAGTTTCAGGGATAATACACGAAGTTTCCGCGGAACTTGTTTCGCGATATTATTGAAATGCAACTCCCCAGGTATGAGTTTTTTACAAGCGACAAACTACGTTGCTTTCATCCTATTTTATAAAACACTTCAAAGCTGTGCTCACACGGGTGTTTTTTTTCATTTGCTGCATTCAGCATGAGTCCGCACAATTGAAATTTCTTTTTTTAATTTAATGAAAAGCACAGGAACTTTTGACTCTGCGATTATTTTTCCTCGCTGTATTCAGCTGATAGGGATGCACACTGAGAGAAAATATTACTTTTGACAATGTTTACTCACTTGATAAAAAAATATTCTATTTTCAAATCTCGAATTCACAGGGTAATTCCTAGAGTGAAAGAATATATTGCAACAGATTGAGATTTTCTCGTTTCCAGAGACTTTTCAATTTAAACCAATTTTTTTTTTCAGGATTTCTGTTACGTAATGTGCAAAGAACACATTTTTAAGTTCAATTTTTCATACTCTTGGATTTATAATCAAAATTTTCATCGAGTGATTGCAACCAGATTTCATGAATTCTTGCAATCCATCAAACTTCAGCTTCAATGCAGAATCGACACTTTTTTTTCTTTCAGTGTGAGTATAAAATAATTTATTGCAAATTTTTACATGTTTTTCAATTAACAGGAAATTATTTTCTCATCAAAAGTATTTTTTTCTCTCAGTCCAGCAGTTGACGTGTTTGTAAAGATCTTCATTAACAATTTTAGTTTCATCGAATTTATACTGAAAAAAGATGTTGTTTCGGTAAATTAATACTTTTTCAACCAAGAAGTCCTAGTAAAATATTGGGGAAAAATTTCGGCCACTCACGTGCTTAAAACCAAAATTATTCGAAGAATATTTTTTCTTAGTATGCAAGAACTACTCTTCGGACAAAATAAATGTAAAACATTGGTAAAGTTTCGGGGATAATACACGAAGTTGGGTACGTAGAACTAGTTTTCCAATATTATTGAGATAAAACTCCACAGGGTTATGAGTTTTTACATGCAGCAACTTATGTCTCTCTTCATTTTATTTTGTGAAATATTTCGAAGCTTCGCTCCCCCGGGTATTTTTTAATTCTGTATATTGCGCATGGATGCGGAAGCAACATAGGTATATCTGGTCGGAAAATCCAGTGAAATCAAAATTTGACTATTGGACAATTTAAAGTAATTTACAGCTGTTTTGGAAAAAATATTTGGTAATTGTATTTTTAACAGTGTGCTCGTGTTGACTCTAAAGCAAGGTGGCCATGAAATAATGTAAAAGTTAACTAAATCCAATATTCACGTAAAAACAATGCAATTTCCGTAAATTTCGGTTGAAATGGTGAGCCCCAAATGGAAGAGAAATTTTCCTTCACAACATTATTTTCTAATTCTCATTACATGCATTCAGAAATTGGTATTCCATTGACTTCTATTTCAAACTAAACCAAACTAATTGATAAACGAGAGAACGCAAAAATTTCATGTAAATTAGTCGCAAAAATTTTTAATATTTTCCACCTGAAGCTTCCCAAGTAATTTCCCAACAGTGCTCTAGATCTGGTAATAAAGTTCCAGCCTAAAGAATAAACCAACATCCGAGTGAGTTAAATCACCAGAAGCGCGACCTTGCGATAAGAATTGGGGCTGGAGCCAAGATGAAGGGTGTCTTGGCAGCTATTTCATCGTCTCTCCTATCCACTGTTCCTCCACTTCCGTATATTCGAGTCGGTCGATATCTCTAGCAGCCGAGCGAGAGCGTCAAGGGCTCATTCTCCGCGATTCATCTCCTCAACTTGAAAACTATCACACTCTTTCCCGATCGAAAAAATGGCATGAGATGATTTCTGCGACTGAGTCCTCGTCGTATAATTTACTGCCAGCGATGCCACTATTTTTTTTTGCGTTTTCTTTTACTCACATAATTATTGTCAATAGCAGAAAATCAGTTGTTTCGATTATTTCCAATTATTGCAGTTGTTTTAGGGAATGTTCACGTAAAAGAAAGGCTGTTAAAATTTACCAGATTGTATTTTTTTAATTTCAAGAGTCATTTTTCAAAAGTACAATTGGACATTTCTAATTAATAATTTCTCGATGGCAAATTGAAAATCCCGTTAATTTGGGGACATTGTCTCAAAAAAGGAGAAAAGTCCCGGAACTTTACGGTAAAAATTTATCCAGATGGAATTTATATTTCCGTACTAACGTCACTTAAATCTTCCGCTTCCGTTATTTTTCCTGGCAATAGCTCTCCGTAGAAGAGCAACGAGCTCTTGTCATTCATCAAGACTATTCAATTGCAAATTGAGTCAATTTTTCAACAGTACAATTGGGAAATTTTAATTATCAATTTTGCGATGGTAAATTAAAAATCCCCTAAATTTGGGGACATTGACTGAGAAAAGGGGATAAAAGTGCCGGAACTTTACGGTAAAAATTAATCCAGAGAGAATTTATATTTCCGTACTACCGTCACTTAAATCTTCCGCTTCCGTTATTTTTCCTGGCAATGGCTCTCTGTAGAAGAGCAACGAGCTCTTGTCATTCATCAAGACTATTCAATTGTAAATTGAGTCACATAATGTTTATTGTATTGCAACTGGAGACATCTCTTTCGAATGATGAGTGCCATTCATCCAAAGATATCGCACGGAATGTGTCTGCCAATCGCTGCCCAGAGGCGCTAATGTCCTGTATCACTTCGAGGCGGAATATGGCTCCATTGACACCGAACAATCAAACGGAGACGGTCATATCGACCGTGTCGATACATGTCTCTCTTCGGTTACAACATATACATACGTGCTCATCGCCAGCCGATGAGAATTCCCCGACATGCGCAATTCTCATCACCATGAACCAAACCCTCCAGTGTACCGTGTTTCAGATAACACTGGCACCAATGGTGATGAATATCAAGACGCACCCAATCATACATATAATATGATGATCGACTTGAGTGAATCAATCTCCCAACAAGTGCTCATTTGATGGGAGATTGCTGATGCTAGAGGGAGAAGAGAACGTATGTGAATCTGGATTGTGTGGAGATCAGTGAAATTCTAGGCAAGGGACGAACTGTTATAGAGCTTTCACTCAGTAATTACGCAAAAATTAATTGTTACTAGATTTTGTAAAAAAGAAACCGACGAAATAGCAAAACTGAACTGGACGAAAGCGTAACGACTGCGGTATCTTTGAAACGATAGCATCACTGGAAAAGTATCACTGGAAAATCAGCTGTTGTAAACGAAAAGGAACACTTTCCAGCAGACGTTTCAAAGGAAAAATTTCATTCTATTCGAATGCGTTATGTTCCTCTGAATTTTCGTAGACTTGCTGTAATACACAATACTCCCTACGGACAAAAAGTTCACCAGCACTGGAGGCCCAGACAATTGTCCGGAATCCCTAACCTGTAAATTGAATCCCCCCCGGGACGTCCACAGCAGTCATTCTTGCCCAGAATCACGAATATCCGTCCTCTCACCTTCATATTCGTATTCCAATCTTGTCGTCATGCGGACACAGCGTCGAGGTCGAAGACAGGCAGGAATAGCAAGACTGGTGGAACTGGGTGGTATGATGCCGCCGGAAATACGTACGCCAGCATATTTTCACAAGGGGATATCCTCGGCTGATTTCATATTCCACAGAGCAACACCAAAAACCTTTACCTTGGCTTGCTGTTGTTTTCTATTCAGCTGCACGAACTGGAATCTTCAATTTTTCGGAATAAACTTCTTGACAAACTTTGGTAACTCTAAGTTCTCGGGCGGATTAACAGTGCAAGAAAAAAATGTTACAGCTGTAATTTGCACGAAGGGAGATGAAGTTATGAAGGAAAAACAAGCTGATGCTAATGCTAGGGAGAAATAAAAAAATTTTCATAAGTTAGAAACTCCTGTAGGTGCTGCGCTATCATCGAGCAGACAACTTTTTCCACAACACTTGCTCCCACTGTTCGTGATATAGATTATTTGTTTTTTTTTTTTTGCGCTGGATGAAAAACTAATGGGTCTCATGATTTGTTTCATGGACCCCACAAGCTGCTCTGATTGAGCAAAATTAAGCTTGGGAGAGGATCTCGAGGTTAATTGCTGTGTATTTTGTGAGGGCAATTCGGTCTCTCACGATGCGTGATAGGATTAATTGACCTCTGTTGATTTTTACTTCCGAATGGAAGCATTGAAATCGTTCACTTTTTTGGTTCTCTCATTTTGCTTGGATATGATGCAGAATGCTCTGAAATGTCAAACTAAGCTTATGGCTCCTAAAGTTGATACTCGGTTGATACTGACGTTCAGCTAAAGCGGATGATGATTGGCTGGGGAGATATTCAATTTTCAATGAGAAATAGTTTATTTCTCACCTGGGAGGAAAAGTAGACAAGTCGTTCGCACGTACAAAATTGTAAGCACGTGGGAATGCTGGTCTTATTCGACTCCCGAGAGTTGAATACGATTTTTTTTTTTTGCCAAAATGGATCAAAGCGAGCGTTTTTATCGGAGCGAAGCGCGGTTAGAATGCTCCCTTTGGTCCATGTGGGCGGAAAAATATTTTTTGACACACTGTGTGTAAAGTGAGATTTTACTCTTTTTGTCATTAGTCACGGCAACTTCGAGGTTATGAACTTTTACATTCGGGTCGCAAATAAAAACAGCGATCGCAATTTCGATTTATGGAATTCTTGGAACATGAAGCGAAAAGTAGTCGCCCTCAACATTGGCTTTCTAGCTCAGTTGGTTAGAGCGTCGTGCTAATAACGCGAAGGTCGCGGGTTCGATCCCCCCGAGAGCCATTATTTTTTCTTTTTTTTTTTAAATTTAATTAATGCAAACATTTCTTTCAAGTGAATCACTTCTTCAAATTGGTCCGAAAACCCAAAAATAACAAGAAACGACAATTTTTTGACTTTGAAAGGAAAAATAAACGCGAGGAATAATTGATGAATTGCACGAATATGGATATATTTATCTTTTTGCGAAATTAGGGGGCACGTGAACTTAAATGTCTACTCAAACTTATTGCACGTGAACTTAAATGTCTACTCAAACTTATTGCACGTGAACTTAAATGTCTACTCAAACTTATTAATTGCACACTAATTTTTTCAATTTTTTTCTCACCATTGAGGGCCTTTCAATCAATTGATGTTCTAGGTCAGTAATTTGTTCTCTCATACTGCATGATTGAATGCATTCATATTCACTGCTATTTTTCATGTCAATATCGCTGCTAGTCTCCCTCAAAAACCATAAAAAAATATTTACACACAACTTTTGTTATCCCGCGCGAGCGTGAGGATTGATGTACAATTTGCGTGCGAGTCAGCACGAGACCTGTAACCCATAAAAAAAATTTGCTTGTATTTCCCCCTTCCTCGACAATAACCGCTGGATTTCCCTCTCATCAGCAGATCTACAGTTCTTCTCAAACAATCGACGCAATTTTTTTTTCCTCCGTTATCGCTGGATTCATCGGGAGGAATACTAATGGAGGAAGAAAAATGCATTTCTCCATTGATTGAATGTCAATTGCAATCCGTAATTTCATTTCGATTCATTCATGAATAATAAAATTACGGGGGAAATCACGTCATGGAATGTTTGTGCAATGCGTTTGGAAAGCTGAACGATATTTCCTTATCATTTTCATGGGTCTAGAGCATAACCTCCGTAATGTATGTTATCATGAAAGTTCACGGCGAGTGGACATTAAGGAACACGTGGGGGTAAAAACAGTTATGGCATTGTGAGTATTTTCCTGGTAAATTGCGATGCCGGGGAATACCGTAACAGTATTAAAAGGACAATTGCGGGGCTTCCCGGGAGGGATTCACGTCTATCATTCGTGGATATCTGTGAGTTGCGCGGTGGCGAATGATTTAATGCAGCTCAACTGCCGACAACAATGTCATTTGGACTGCACTCTATATTTCCATATTTTCGGTCTTTCAATTTTTCAATTAAATTGTAGGACATAAATTTTAAAAAATATGTGTCTAACTGATTTTTTCCAAAAAGAAATACGATTGTAAAATCGATAAAAAATCATCTAATAAGGCTGTCTCCGATTTTCTTTGAGTTTTTACTTTGCATTGGGTGCAACTGTTGATATATTTATACATATTATTTTTATCAAATTTTTTTCCTGACATTTACGAAACGCCAGGCAAAAGAATAGAATTCAATAAAAGAAATAGAGAATTTTTAATGTTCGTTACGTAATTCTCGGAGTATTAATGATGTGGAAAATTCTTGGATTTTCGTCACTGGTAATTAATTTTTTATGACGATCTTTCGATTGTAAGAAATTAGTAGACGATTCATTTTTAATTTCATTAATCGTGGGGATTTTTACCACGGATTCGCAGACGATTTACTCAACAATTTTCAATTAATTTGCGATGCTTTTGTTTATTATTATTTATATTAATTTCTTGAGTTTATTTCTGCATATGCAAATGTTGATATTTCCCGAACTCAACTTGTTAATTTTAATTACACTATTATTGATGCATTAAAAATACTCTCTTACCTTTATTACATTCATTATAAATAATTATGAAGAAAATTGCAGATCCGCTCATTTATTTCTAGTCGAATCTCAATCCTCAACCTTTACTAAAAAAATTACCTCGTAATTTCGTCGATGTTCTTCAATATGAAATAACATTACGAAAATTGTTGTGTAATATCTGAAGAAAAATAAATGCGCGCATTCATCCAATAATTGTCAAATTTTCAAGGTAAAAGTTGGTTATCTACTTAACTCAAGGGTCACTGCTTTGGCAGATTTTCGAATACTTCCGGGGTAAACTCCGGACAATTCCACTACTCCCGTAAAAATTTGATAAACGTAGATCCACTCCAACGAATAGAGTTAATTAAACCGTACAAGAATTTTATTCTCTGATTAATTTGGCATATACAATTAGCGGTATTTCTGTTGGCACTCTTGTGAAAATATCAGGCTCCGACCCTATTTCTTGGTGTCCCAGCATGATAGTACACTAATGAGAATCTCCACAGGTTATTGCGGGCTCCTCTGGAGAGAGAAGAGAGAGTGGTCCTCATAATTACTCTAAAACTGCAACTGCTGCGTAATTTCATCCGACACTTCTGAAACTTGGGTGTTCCGTTAGACTGGGTGGTACTTAACTCATGTTCCGGTTATTACAAACCTAAACTTTTGGGGGAGGGGGGGGGGGGAATTGTTACTCATGTGTGTCATGCACTGATTCTGAAACATTGTAATAAAACTTTATCATCTGTAATTATCGGCACTGAGAAAAAAAATATATAATTGTCCTTATCAAATTTCCTTTCGACAATTAAATAGCAGGAGTTTACTTGCAAAATCTACTTTTCAATTCTTCGCCAGAGAATGCTTCATTGGTAAAATTATCATTTTTTGTCAAGCACAGTTACTCGACAAAAGAATAGCTTTTTCTCACTGTACATATTTACGTTGAAAAGAGAATTCCAAACATACTATATCGAAACATACACAGAAAGAAATATTTTCGTAAAATATGACATTTCAAAATATAAATTACCCTTTTGAAATCGTAATTAATGTCCTTGAAAAATCACAACTGACCTGATTTTTCCATTATTTTACGGTTCCATTTTGTAATTTACGATCATAATTTCGTATTTTTTTTTTATTGATCGTAAATGACAATTTTAAGAGCGTAAATTATGATTTAAAAAACGTGAATAGCGAGATTGTTCAGGTAATTCGTGTATTAAAAATCAAAATAAACGATGTATGGCGCCGTAAATGCGAACAATTTTTTGTTTTAAATTAAAAAAAAAAAATTATCATGTGACTTAATTTTGTTACAACTTTGGTTTTTGGTAGATTGAATCGCGCTGTGCAAAAAAGATTTTACAAAAATCTTGACGTATCAAAATTTCCGGCTGTTCAAAACAAGATTAAACATTCCAATGACGTCAATCAGTTATTTGAGAAATATTTTCTCTATGAACGATGAATACGGTACTCCCAACAATCGTACACGGCCTTTATCACCAAGAGCTTTGGCAAAAAAATCCATTAGATTTATCAATACTGCTTGCAAATAGAAGCGTAGATGCCCGTTTATCTGTACTCCAGAAACAAAGTGATTCTCATGTCAATAATCTCATTGGCAAAAAGAAAAATCACCAGCTATGAAGACACGAGCGAATTTCTTCACACCCGATTTACCAGATCGGATATTTATCATTCCATTCCATTTGCAATCGTCCTTCCAGGTGAACGAAACTCCTCGCTCCCTCCCCCCCCCCCCCCCCCCCCCCCCCCCCCCCCCCCCCCCACCCCCCCCC
>JAPYZN010000819.1:18334-46493 GCA_030522865.1 Psyttalia lounsburyi
CCCCCCCGCGCCTGCGCCCCCCCCCCCCCCCCCCCCGCGCGATATTCTCCCGTCAGGTGAAAACAAGATTAATGTATCTTGAGATCAGTTCGGATCGCGGAGTAATCTATTTCAAGTGCTATTAAAATTTAATTTTCTTTGTCATGTTAAATGCTCCTCGAGAATCTGATGCGATCGTTAATTACAGCCTCCTCCTCCTCCCTCCCTCCCTTACCCCTCTCATCAATTAATGCCTGTCTCCTATCTCATTTTGCGACTATCGGATAGACCAGTCGGTCCTTCCTTTACCTCAGTTCGCTCCACTTATTCCACTTCTCTAAATTTTTTTCCTCCTCGCCTTAACGTCGCTCCGCTGGAGTGGCTCCAACTCTTTGCTGTATCACGTTATCAAAATTTAATCAACCGACCTTGTAATTACAATCGCCAAGGATACAGGGTGAGAGAGAGGGGGGGGGGAGGGGGAGGGTTGGGTCATTCACTAGGGTAGTGAGACTAATGGCCGTCGTTGTGCCATCACAAAATTTAATTATCTGTCCCGATGCAAAACCGACAACGAACGTGACAGCCGTTTTTGTTACATGTGAAGACCAAGGGTTGTAGAATTTGAATGCATTGGAAATCTTAAGGTCCGGGTGTAATAGTTCGTAACCTCGAATTCGCCGTGACCAATTAGAAAAAAAAAAATCATTAAATCATAAGCAAAACGAATTTTAGACCTACATACATGATTTTCGCAGGTCGGAAACTGGATCTGCTGACGATTTGATCATTACTTTTTGTCTAATCAGGTCACCGATTTCGAGGTAATAAATTATTACAACCGGCCCTTACGTCGAACAGATTTCCATGGGACTTTTGCTTGTGGTGAGTGAAAAAAAATTGTGACTCTTCACCAATCAATTGGTGGAAAATTAGTATATTGTGCAACTAGTGCGTAAAGTAGCACTTTTTCGCACGAGTTGTGCATCGCTTGCACGAGTGCTAGGAGATCACACCAGGCGAAAAGGGCGATACGCACGTGTTGCTGACCCAATTTTTTGCAATACCTGCCAAAGTTCGCTTCGAGGGGAGGTTTGGAGGGCAAATTTTTTTTTTTGTGTGCGGAGTGCGGAAAAGTCAAGGTCATGTGTAAAGTGAAATCCGAGTGCGTAAAGCGAAGCTTTACGCAGGAATTCCACTTTACGCACGACCTCTGACTTTTACGCACACTGTGCGGAAAAATACCACTTTACGCAGGAAAAACCGTACCGAAAAGTGAACTTTTTCGGCGGGTATTGGAAAAAATATTTTCTGCGATAGCTACTTAAAAATGCCAATTTTTGAAACGGTTTAGTGCGTAAAGTGATTGTTTTATGGACTTGATCCCTGAAAATGACGACAAACTAATGTGGGGAATTCTAGAAGAATTTCGAAAGTGGAATTCTAAGTCACTCAGATCCATCATTTTTTCGGATGAACAGCTTCCTTTGCATAAAACACTCTCTTGCCAGTGTTCAATAGAATGATAAAGTGGAAAGCGAAATTGAACCCGAGAATTCGTGAACTCCAAGGGTAGTAAAAACTCGGTACGAAAATCAATAGGCGTAGCTGACATTTTTCCATTCGCCACAATGGCCTTTTCTACGTTTTATTGCTCTGGACCGAGCGTGTCGACATGCATGACGAAGGGTGCCCGACATAATACAAGGAATGAAAAATACACAAGTGCTCTATTGTAGTCTCCTCATACGATCCATGATATATAATTCAGGGTGAACAACTTTATCTTGTTAATATGTTGCAATTTTCAGGTTACGCTGGGGTAATTTTGAAATGTGAGCGTTGTACAGCGGTAAATGTATCATGACCGCTCGACAATGAGAATGAAAAGTGAAAAAAATATTTTTGGTACACTTCGTTACGAGGTGCTATAAAAGTGGTTTAAATAGTTAACAGAGGTGATGTGTAATAGAACAAATGAGGGGTGAGAGGGGAAAGTCTAAAAATAGAGCGGGACAATTTGTAAATGTAAAACTCGTTGAGCACGAACTAATTTACCGCAGTTCTGAAAAAAGTCATGTCCTGCTAGACTTATCATACCTTCTCTTGAAACTTTATTTCACACTAGAATCTTGCACATGTGCTTGCCCCAAGTCATAGAAAATCGTGCTCTCGACATTTTCCTCATTAAAAACCAGAAAAAAAATTAATTAATGACAATACTCACGCAATTTAGATGAAAAGTAGTCTTTATTAAAAATTTATTTGTTGTTCAATTGAACTTTTTATCAAATAAAAGAATGCGACTAATTTGTCCTTAAAACTGATTTTTTCGTCGTTGAGGAATTATTGCGATCTCGCTTTTTCAAAGTTTTGAAATTCTACCCACGGAGATCTCACCAATTTTATCACTAAACCATAAAATTAATCATTACGAATCCCGTATTTTGAAAACTTACGACGAACGCGATAAAAAGACCATTTGGAGGCTCATTTGACTAGGCGTTATTAGACATTTATTTCTTTATCGATAAAACTATTCTTTAAGTAACAGTATATCTGGATTCATAAAAAAAAATCAAATATAAAAGTGAAGCATTTTACAATCCATTGTAACATTCGTTAGAGACTAATTCCATTTTGCAAGAAAAATTCATATTTTTATTTAATTGATGAAGGATAGCAGAAAACCAATTTTTTCGACAACATTGGAAATTCGGTATTGACCGGAGGAAACGTATGAAAAAACATTAAAATCTTGCAAAATATATTTAAAATAATAGTCATTGGATACTAATTTTTGTGTTAAGGAACTTTTGGTTTTAATTGAAGAGAAAGAGTCGCATGAGAAGAGAGACCAGAGTCTTTAGTTAAAATCTTTTTACAGAGAGACGAAAAATAGTTAACACTCATTATCGAATGAAATGATTTTTCATTCTCGTGAGCGTTTCTCTCATCGCCATTGGCATTGAGCAAAAACTTTATTTTTATGGGATCCGCATTATTTATTCATGAGTCATGTAGTATGCATGATTAGGCTGACTACGAATGAATTGCACATGCATCTCCTCACACATACTCAAAATGAATTCCTTGCGCTGTTTGAAATTCGCAATTTCGGTAGATTTTGACGGTAAAGCAACATTCTTATCAGGATCTCCCAAATTGATGAATTTGAATAAACAATTTGTGGATAAAAATACTTCAGGACTTGCTACAAATGTGAAATCAGTGACAACAAACCAAAATCTATATTTAATTTCTTTAATAACTATTGAATTACTGTTTGAATAATTTTCGCATTGGATGAATGATGAGAATGTTCTCAAAAACCGGAGTTCGGATTAAAAAATAAAATATCCGCATAATAATTTAGAGGCTTTGTGGGGTAAACGGACGATGAATCCAATTTTTTTCGCACAAATTGTTACTTATGATTTTTAAACATTTATAATCAGTCTTCAACGGATGAGAATTTTTTCCTCTCAGTGCAGTAGCTCATCTTGAAGCACTTCCGTTACACTCTAGCACAGGCAGAAAATAATCTTTCCTCGTTGAGCGACGATAATATTTCCTACCCGAAATATCTTGTGATATCTGATGAGCCTGGGCAATTCGCAACAACAGACAGAATTATTATCGATGCGCAAGGCCAAGTGGAGGTGGATGTAGACCGCCATCGTCATTCTTACGTAATGCTCTTTGATTCTTCATTGCTCGAGATAACAACAGTAATTACGCTGGAACAGGGATTCAACGGGTATTAAATGGCCGACGAGCTGAAGGAATAATGAATTCAAGGCTTTCATTCGCGGAATCAATACACGACGAAAAATGTAGTTTAAGAATTGCCTAAAAGGAATGGATAGGAAGTACATTAAGAATGAATGTTAAAAGAACTTGAATATCCTGAAGACTAGAATTTATTTAAATTGGGAGAGATGGAGAAGACTGAATAGGAGATATTGGCAGGGGCAAAAAAATGAAGGACTCGATTTAAATAAAGAAATTTATTTTAACCATTTTTAGGTTATATTTGTTGTTGACAATATTGATTCCTTTGCAGATTTATAAATTCGGGTTTATTTCAATGAAAATAGCTTAATTGCTTGAAATGAATGATTTATTTGTTGCAAAGAAATTTCAATGATATGAGTTTTAATAATTAATTGGTTGGGGTGCATGAAAATAGAAAATAATTGATGGGAATATTAAATAAATTGGGCAAATATTTATATCACCTTTCCGAGAATTTAATTGAGGGAGATGAAAGAAATTTAATTAAGTATATTGAGAAATATCTCCAGATAAATTTTGCATTTGATTTAAATAAATCAAATTCTTCATTCAATACTTGTTCCATCGTTTCAACAATATTTTCATTGACAACAATAAATTCGTATATTTATCCCAACCACGATGCCCTAATTTCATGAAACAAATAAATACCCAACTGCAAATAAATAATCAGAGTCAAACAATAGCTCTTTATTTAAAATTTTGTAATATATTCCGTTGTTTCTTTATCGGAATTAAATTCATATTTATTTCAATGGAAATGTTTCAATTGCGGGGAAAACATAATAATTACGAGGAATATTGATAAATTGCGGGAATGAATATATCGAGATATCGATATATACATTACTCATTCACAAAATTACCTGTAAAATATTTAAAACGCCTCAGACTATCCTCTCACCTCTAATCACCTGTGCAATTATCGGTGATAAAGAAAAACATCAGTACCAGACATGTGAAAATTAGACCTCATTATCGACTCACGGCATAATGATTAAATAATATCACGATATTCGCCGCAGCTCGGAACCCGGCAAGATTAAACTTAACACTTTGCTCATCTGTGACTCAGTCCATGTTAATGGAAAATTTAATGTGAACCTGTGGCTGTGGCCGATAATTACCAATAGAGTAACTCCCGTGTTTTCCCACCGATGAACAGTGGATTCGAAGTGCTCCCATGCTCGTACATTTGAAGGAAAATACTAGCCCCCAACAATTCAAATTTGCGTCTCCAAAATTGTTTCTTAAAAAATAAAAAAACAAAATTTTTTTTCTCCGTCAGTTTCGGTTGCTCACATTCTTTATTTGAGTCTTGAACGCGCGGTTGTCAAACATTTATGTAGAGAGATAAAATAGTTATTCCCGTGGCGAGGACTGAATAGAGTCGTTTATGGGTGAGGCAAAGGTGAGGGCTGAAAATATCGACTTTGTCTACATACGAGTTCACGACACATGTCACGAACATAATTCTTCGGAATTCCTCGGAAATATATGGTGTCCAGTGCTTTTGATGGGATCGAAACGTGTCGATTGGGGGAGAAAAAAAAAGAGTGAATAATGTTTTTATAGAGTTTCACACGGGATGTGAGGGAGAGGAATAGGTTTGGAGAACATTTACACCGGTTGAAAATTACTCCTGAAATTTCCAGGAAAGAATTGTCGAATTTTTAACGACGGATCGTAAATCGGCTATCTTCAGTTTTTTTTTTACTGAAACATCTGTTGAATTCTGGAGAAGTCAATGTTATGACAATTTTTAGATTCACACGACAAAGAACTAGGGAATTTATTCACGCAGGATGATCTACTCGTAAATTATGATTTTGAAGTGGTAAATTACGAAATTGCTATCGTATATTACCAGCTCCTCAATTAAAAAAGCATCATTTACGAATTCAAAATCATTATTTTTTAAGTTATTTTTCTGGATCTTAGAAATTTGTTTTCAGTCACAATTTATTTGGCTGTTATTTTTGGATTTTTGAGGGATCATTTAAAACAAAAAATAGTACATTTCATGCTCGAGCCTTGAAAACATATCACCCTCCCCCACGTGCAAAATTGGGATGGCAAGCACGTGGGAGAGGGTGATATGTTTTCCATGGCGAGGCTTGGATATTATTTTTCGACACATTGGGATGAAAAATTATGTTCGTAACTCGTGAAAAAAATGGTTTTTGACTCGTGGGATTATATCACTCGCCTTCGGCTCGTGATTTAAACCTGCCACTCGCCAAAAAACATTTTTTTTCACTTGTTACGAAATATACTATTTCGTGATGTGGGACCTGGAACGCTGCGCGCCACGAAATTGGCGTTTTTCAGGTGCCGCGCACGAAAAAATGATTTTTCAAAAATTCAACTGTCACTTAACCTCTTAAACGATGAAAAATGGCGCAAAGTACTGGAATGTCCTTAATGGAGAGCAATCCTCTCAATTCAAGAATAATATTCCTTCTTTGAAAATTCCCTCTTCTCGACGCTGAATATTACACGCAGTCTTAATGAACTCATTTGAGATTCTACTCCCACAGTAGCTGAACTCATCATCGCGGTCGGAATGAAGGAAAAAGGTCCGAAAATCCTCGGCACGCAGAGTGTGTTCCGACTAAATGAGCAGTCGCATTGCGCTGCGAAGGGAGGCTTTTCGTTGCGGATACAGCGACTATAGAATACTTGGTTTGATGATACACTGGGAGTGTGTGCGGGGGTGCGTCTACGTCCAGACTTAATGAATGTTCGACGGGAGAGTCATCCAAATAGTGGCATGTCTCCAATATTCCTTAGGAACAATCCCCAATGATCCAGAGAGAAATTTCCAATAAAAATGACCTAAATAAATGGTAAACTGGTTTGGAAAAGTCACTTGACCGCTCAATACAATTTGTTAACTGCTTCAGGGGAAACGGAACTCACGAAGTGATTTTTTCACGTGGTCCGGAGACAAAATTCAATGAATTAATTGATCAGTTTATAGATGTTTTTTTTATTAAGGATTAGTTTATACGACATTGAAAAATGTCTGCATTTTCCAGGACGCTTGAAAAATGTTTATCGCATTTAATTATCACTGGAATTTCAAGAAATTGTGTCACTGAAAATACATGATTTCGTGGAAAAATTACAGAACTGACAATTTTAAATTCATTGGCCCCGGAAAATTAGCAGAAGTCGCGGAAATCGTCGTAGGTTTTTTTCAATTTTCAGGACACTGACACTCATTGTAATTTCATGAAAATGCAGATTTTACTGAGTATTCAGTGTAACCCAGTCCTGAATATTCATACTCCTTCGGGACTTTGAGTACATTGCGGAATTTTTATTTATACATTATTAAAAATTCTGGAATTTCACTGAATGTTTATCCCCAACTGAAATTCCGTGTCGCTGTCCTGAGAATTCCTGGTAATCTGTCCATGAAATTGGATTGCTTTTCTATCAGTGTAGGTGATGTTAGTTTTATCAGGACTTCTCGAGCCCTACGGTCAGGAAATTTTTATTGAGGATTTCTCTCAGCCTACGACGGGCGTAGGATACCCCGGTCGATCATACACGGGGGGATATGTGGGGATGCGTTGACGTTCACACTTAATGAATGTTCGTCGGGGACGTCGTGCCAATGGGGGGGATATGCCTTCAATATTCCTCAGGAACAGTTCACAATGCCAATGGCAAAATGAGCGTTTGCGGTGGGGGCGGGAGTTGGGGGAGAGGGTGAAAATGAAATAGCGAGGGGCTTTGGCGTTTTGAGCATATGTATGGCAGAGACTTGAGGAAAGTGAACAATGACGGCCGACAATGCTGGAACGTAGGGGCTATCAGGGTACGTAACGGCCTCCTTTGTCAGTCACCAACACGCGACGGCGGGGGCTTTGTATGAACACCGCAAAGAAACTCGATGAACGATCCATGATTTGCGGAAGCTAGTGTTCAAGCTCTGGTTTCTGTAATGTGGCTTGCAGAGAGCTTTTGGTTAATACTCATCCACACTCTGGTGGCCAGTATACTTGCCGCCAGACTGCTGACCACTTAATAAGCCAAGAAAAATTGATATACTGAAAAATTTCAATATGAAGTATAATTATAATTAATGCCACGCCAAAAAGGTCACGATAAATTAAGAAAGAAAAAATTCCATTTAAATTTATTTAATTATAGCCTACGTTTCAACAACAATTGTTGTCCTCTTCAGGGCCTAAAAAAACAATTGAAACACTATAACTAATTATTGTAATGAAACAACAACAGTTCTAACCAAGTCAGACACATTGCGAAATATTTACCAATAATTAAATTTGATTAAGCGAAATCTCTTGTTTTGTCGAAATAAATAAAACAAATATGACTTAACGAGCACATAACAATAAAATGTCAACTCATAAAAATTAAAAAAAAATTACATCGCATCGTAATCACATCGCATCTGTACGCGTAAAATCTCTCTATATACATGGCGTTAAAAATCAATTTCATCATGATCAGAAAATCCTCTTAACTTTACAAAAACAACTCAACTCCAATTAACCTATCGCTAATCCCGAATTCAAGATACAAGGGACCAACGATCGGCCATCAGCGAGGGTTGTAAAACGAGGAACATCCACCGAACGACTTGAGTACTCCCCATTGGCTCTGTTAAACACCTCGATTTGTGCGCAGTCGCATTGAATTAAAGCCTCGGCATGTGTGCCAACATCCCCCCGTCCCACCCCCCGCCCCCGCTTTCGGAATGTGCGTTGCACATGTGGCTACATTCGAAAGTACAGCAGGCATGCACGAGAGGGAGGGGGATGGGATTTGGAATATTAGGGCACTTAATGGGCTCAGGATTATTCGAGCACGTGGGGGGTATGGGACTTTGGGAGGGTGGCAAGCTCGCTCCCCTCGGTTTTCCTCCCCCCCCTTCCCATCGTGGACCACTGAAATTCATCGAGGGATTGTCTAGCTATCCGTTTACTAAGACAAACGCAGTCGTGCGTCTCGAATGGCTCGGATCATGTTGGATAAATATCTCGTCCATAAATTTTTTGTACTCCACCAAAAATCAATAAAGTGAAGGCAATCTCGTTGGTAACACTCGCCCGACGGTGGATGAGGGGCGTGAGATGCTATAATTTTCCCGACGGGGTTGTTGATGGTGCTTCCATGGGGGGTGAGAAAAAACGACGATTAGCTAATTTTTTTCTTTCGGTCATTACGAAAAATGCGCATGGATTTAATAATATTTACTTATTCGTTAGAAAAGAAGTACACGTTTCATTAAATTTTAAAGTTAGATTAACAACAATTGTTGGTTGTATTTTGATAGTGTAAGTTTTTGGAAATTTGAAACATTCTAGAATTTTTTGACGAATTTCTTTGAATTTCAGTTACGATTAAATGCGTCGGAAATTTTTTAATGGTAATAAAATATTTTTTAATAGAGAACTAATTTTTCTGGTATTTCTGTTTCAGGTGAGTTCGGGAGATAAGAAGAGAGAAAGTTTCAAATTTTGGTACGACGTTTGGTGAGTGAAAGTTGTGATTGTTTTACCTCGTCTTTACAAAATTTGCAAAAAATTAAAAAAAAAAAACAAAATCGTGGAAAATCAATGGAAATTGCAAATTTAAGTTGCTTTTTTTCCTGAACATTACTTGAAAAATAGAAAATACCAATAAATCAGTTCTAAAATTTTTTGATAAGTGAAAATCAGGAAACGCGATTTAAATAGAAAAAAAATCACGGAATTTCCATTAGCAACTCTGAACTTTGCATTTTTCGGTAACACCTTATAACCACTTGGCAATAAAATAATTCTCTCACGACAGGTTACGACAATCTAGAATATCTCGAAGTTCTCTTAGCTGATATAAGTTTCTCCTCTCAATATGCATGTGTAACTCACTCACTAGTGCAAGTCAATTTAGACATAACAAAATGTACTTGCCTTATATTTGACTTGCATTTGTTAATATTGTCACAATCCCCTCGAGAAACTGCATAACCGGATGTGCTCGTGCTAATTGTCCCACTCCACTTGAGCTCTGGGGATACCAAGTAAGCGGAAACAGAACCACAGAATTAATAAAGACGAACGAGTGAGTGAGGTTTTAGGGCTTTTTGAATTGACTTTCCGCACTCGCTGTCCATTAGACTTCCAATCACCATAAACAAGCAAGAGTCATTCTCATCCACTTTACCTCACTCTCTCTTTCTCTTTATGTCTCAACTGCGAATGAAAGCTCCTTCTAACATTTACTCTGTGGTATTCAACTGGCGTTTTCCTCTGTATTTCATTCCACCGCTCAGGGGTTTCATTTTTGTTGGTTTTGTCCGGTTTTATGTTTGAACAGAAATGCGAGTTACTGGAGATATCTCATATTATGGAATATCCAATGAATTCGTTTGTATGTTTGTGCATGTGTATGAATTGAGAGGGTCAACAACTAGAGTAATTGACATGCTCATGAACGTCGGTGTGGATAATTTTTTCATGTTTCGTTTTTTTGTTTTATTTTAAAAGAATTAAATATCACGAGAGAATTCTCTGTGCAATATTTCTCAAATGTAAGTCATGACTTAAGTGAAAGAGTATTTTTTTGCTCGTTATAATTACAATTTACGCTAAAAAATCATACGAACAAAATTTTTGCATTTTCAATTATTTTTCTTTGCTCTTGATTTTCAAAAAAAAAAAATCAAAATCTCCATATTTTTCATATAAAATTTATATATTCCATATACTCCAATGTACTTTACATGTTACTTCCCCTCAGGTGCGCATTTCTAACGTGCACTCAGGATAAAAGACGCAGAAATACGAGATACGTATTAGGAAAAGTAGTTCCAAGGATACCTGTCCGTCTCCATTTGTGCACGCGAATGGAGCGCGGTTCCTTACGTGACTCTTGAGTGGCACATTATACCCATCTCTGTACATATACAGGGATAAAATTTTCCATTGAAAAGTGAGGAGCTCTGTTACTGAGAATTACCGTGGCACAGCGCGAACTCTCCGATAAATAGGAAACGAGAATGTTTTCCTCTTTATTCCAAGCACGGCATCATCCACCGTCCCTGCGACACTTACATCCCATATTTCTTTTGTAGTCAGTCTTGGATTCCGCGGAGCTCACACATCTTTTGTCGCATCGTCGGCACGCAGGCTTGGCTGATGTATGGTGAAACATGAAAGAGCTTTCAGGCTAAAAGCCGCTTCTAATCGGCGGAAGTTCACGGGATAGGAGTGGAATTCAGTTTCACGGGGAAGCTTCAATGAAAACGATTGGAGCAATTGGGGTAGGAAAATTCTAGCATTTCAATAGCTTCGTCTAGTTTTTTGGTAATCCATTAACTTGTCAGAACTCGCACAGTTTCACCGAGATACTTTAGTCACACCTTGTGAGAAACTCTCACACAGTTATTACACATTTCTGCATGTGTCTCGTACCATGAGATCCCCTCCTCCCTCCCTCCCTCCCCCTCCCCCCACTATCTGAATGGAAATTGCCGCAGGGAACCCTGAAACGGGCTCAGTATTGGACCCGGTAAGAGTAAGGTTCCCTTGTTTAGGTGAATCCTGAGATCAGGCTCTCATGATTCGTGTAATCTTGGTATAATTAGGTGATCTCTAAATGAGAAATTGATCAAATTCGGCATTCCTAGAATTTGAAATAAACATGTGGTTTGTCAAACCAATTTTTCTCTACTTACAAAATTTTTGTAAGGAAGAATTCATATAACGCGACTGCTGAAGGATTCATTTCAGGCGTCGCTTTCTAATGTCTCATAATTACGAACGAAGAAAGTAATTATTATAAACCCTTCCAGTTTTTTTCTCTTCAATTCCATATTCCAAAGATATTCTCAACGGCACGAAAAAATACCTGGAAAAAAAACTGTATCGTATGTGCCAATTTAATATCTTTTTTGGAATATTCATGAAGTTCGTAAATACGCGTTTTACTCATTAAATTTTTAATTTATGAAACAAATAAAAAATTCAATCAGACCATTGTCTGTTTTACGATTCAATAGTTTTTCCGATAATCATTGTAAACAAACTATCCAAAAATTTTCATATTATTTTGTTCAAAATTTCACAATTTTTTCCTTTAAATTTCAAGATTAATTCGGCGACAGAGCGATTACAATTACTACTCTCCATTTAATTCAATCAGAATTTAATCATCCCTGTCTCGGTGGTGGTTACATTTTAACAATCCCATAAACATCGAATTGAAATTTTGATAACACCCAGTCAAGATAATCCACTCACCGTACAATGTAATCGCGAATAAAGTCCAGGAATATAGGGCGAGTGGACTGTGTGGTATGTGGAGTGGGACAAAGAGCCGCGATTAAATTATTATACAAACGCAAAATGCTTTATTTACTTGCTCTGAGACGGTGGGTGAGAGGGGGCGAGGGAGGGCGGTGGCAGAGAACGGAATGAAGTGGTGTATGCGGTGGTGAGTTTATGATCGGCCATAAAATTTTGGAACGATGCATAAAGTGGATAGACCAGTGACGTAGTGCTTTTAACATTGTTGAATTGGAACAGTAAGATCAAGATGAGAAATCCCAGTATGACAGACGTCTCGGCGTCTTCCGTCTGCCGTAATAAACGTATCTAGATGAACCCGCTGAGTTCTCGGTTATACCCACATTTTACATCATAAAATTTAAATTCTCAGCCCAAAATTGTCGTCTTTACGATGTTATGAGTATTAAAAAATTTCGGTGATTTAATTGTAATTATTGAAACAACGGGCTTACGCGAGGAAATGCCAAGTAGAGCCAGCGAGGTGATCTCGCAATTTCATAACAATTTTATGGATGATGGTATTATTTTGGATGTCGTGAGCATTTCTAATTGTTTCAGGGTATGTTTATCCATTAAATTAAGATTAATGTTATATTGTCGAGATGTGAAGGGGAGGAAAGCTTGTGGAAGTGGTTTTCAGTCAGAATTACGAAATTGCGGTGCAGGGGAGGCCGTACAATTTCATACGAATGTTACAGATGAATTTATGATTTTAGAGATCATTAAAATTTCAGTGTATTTGAGGGCACGTCAGTCCATTAAATCAATTTTCATATTAAATTATCGAGAGGGAAATGAGTAGCGAGATCGAAGAGGTAATTTTCGTTGAGGATTGCTTTAATCTTTAAATTTGAAAATTCAAAGTTTGTTTAATTTTAAAATTGTCCTCACGTATACCCTTTTGGGCTTTTACGTATTTACCCTTCCCGCCCCCGACCCCGCTGTACCGCATTCGCCAAGGACCAAGGGAAAATCTCACCCTAAGGGGAAAACCTTGACCAGGTACAGTCGTCCCTTTTACGAGACTACCGCTCGGCAGTGAATCGTGAGATCAGAGTGCTACAAATTTTTACAAATTTTGACTGCCGGGGACGGGAAGCGAGCCCGGGTCATCGGCATGCCAGTCTAGCACTTTTTTTTTTGTTTAACCAAGCTTTTTTATTCAAAATCAATCATTATATACAATATTTACAAACCTTCAAAACTCGTATAAAAAACAGTGGTTATATGAATTAATATCGATTTGAGAATCAACTTTTGGCTTGTCGAAGCTCTCGAGTTTATCTGCCAGTCTAGCACTCTAACCGCACGGCAGTACCGTCGGTAAGCTTGTGTAATTTTTTTTTATTAAATCGTCCAAAATACAATTGATCGTTCGATTAAACGAGCGTTCCTTCAGTGTCTTTCGACTTTTACGAACGAATTGATTGATGTAGAATTTCGGGGAAACTTTTGGATGATTTTAGAACGCGTCGCTCAATCACACTTTTAATATTAAATTATTTTCATGATGGATCACTCCGCGGGAAACTGCAGAGTCTGTTTGTGTTGGGAATTTATTCAGCTACAAGAAAAAATCCCATGTTTTTGGAAGAATTGCCGATGATAGTTTCCGTAATGTATTCAAGGACTTAATTTTTTTACTGGCTTAACAAAGCGGAGCTTTTTTATTTTTAAAGCTTAGAATTTTCTTAATCTCGACGCACATTGAGTCATTTTTTCCGTTGTCATAATTATTTGGCACATTTCCTTTCGATGATTTCATGAATGGATAATATTTTTTTCCCTCTCTTACTTTTATTCCCTAAAAATATCTCGAGCCCGGCTTATGCATTGAGATTTTTTTTTATCATGTTTGCTTTTTAAAGAAACAATAAAGTAAAGAATTTTTGGGACAAAAGAAACACACCTCGTAATAAGATAACTTTACAAAAAAGTCTTTATGTTGTCAAAGATAAGAAAAGTTTTATGACAAAAAACATAATCGAACAACCACATAATCTCCAAGTCTTTATCCCTTGACTTATGGAAACTCTCGATTTCATATCTCAGACACCGCAAAAACACGCTTGCGGAGATGATGGTAATGGAGTTTTTCTGCTGGGTCATTTTCAAGTGAATCTCAGCATCTGCATTTGCCGCGGAAATTCTCATTGTCTTGAGGATTTCACTGAGTTTACAGTAGTTGAATTTTTTAGTGAGCAATTTTCGAAGATTACATTGGCTAGATACTCTTAATTTTATTCAGGGCTTTTGAAATCGTTGGGAAGCATCAAATTTTCCGACAACCGGAGGAGTTGGTGACTGCATTGAACAGCTGCGCCAGCCAATTTGAATTTTCATGAGTGGGATCAAGAGGCGGCGGAAGAAAGCGCTGTTCCACTAATGAAAGATGGATCTTCCATATAAAAAAACATTACAGTAATTAAAAGTAAAAATGAGACTATTAAAGTTAAAAACAACAAAAAAAAAAATCCGGAAAAACTGTTTAAAGTAAAAATACATAAAAGGATTTGTAATTCCATTTTCATATTTATTCAGAGCATTAATTTTCCATTTTTAGAGAATATTCTTTAATTTAATATGCAAAGGGAAGCTCCCTTGAACTTTTGTTAGAGTCCTTTCCCCTCGAGTAACAAATAATCTCCCCTCGTGGCAGATTTGTTAGCTCGAATTCCCGTCTGGGAAGGTTTTTCCGTCCTACTCACCCCCAGGGAAAATTTCGTATTTTTTAGGCTCAATCCTCGGAGGGCGACAACCTACTCTCTCTGAGGGTGGCATGTCTGTTTATCGTGGAATGATTTTTCCTCAAATGCTCGACGAATTAGGGTAGGAGACAGTGAGACAAAATGGAAGGCATCTGGATCCTCTAGAATTGGGAATTTTTTCATTTATAAATAGTAGTATTGGCATTCTAAAAAGATTAGAAAGTACTCAATTTCTTTTCTCGTCATCCCTAAATCCTTGAAAAATATGGCAACTTCCCAAGTCCTTTGTTTTGGAAATTTCCAGTTTACTTTTCGGAATTTGTTGATCATATTTAAGTTTCATTGTAATTTCAAGGAATTGGGTGATGGAAAAATCAGTGAAAGTTCAGTTGTAATTTTTCCAAAAATTCTGTGAAAACCCTAAAAATTCAGTTAATCAAAATTCTTAATTAAATTAAGGAAAATTGAATTAAATAAAATACAACTCGAGTTGGTACAACGGAAATTCTTCTCAAAGATTTCCAGTGAAAATTCACATGATCTACATAAAATACTCTACCTTCGACCGAGTAAAATTTACTGAACTTCCCCATTTGAATTAAAAACATTCTGAATAATCCTCTCCACTTCAATGAACTAGATTAAATTTTTTCCTCCTCTGAAACTTCCATTTTCAAATGAAATCCCCCTCCTTACGAATCATCAACTGCAAATGCTAATGAGTCTCTGGGCGCTATTAAAACGCGAAACGGTGAAAAAGATAATTGCATAATTTGAAAATTCAGAAGAGCTTACATCACGGGATATTTTTCCCTCGTCATTTCAATTCCGGGATTTTGTCGGTGAATGACAACCTAAAATTCTAGAACTGAAAAAACAAACATTCATAAATACTCCCAGGCGTCCGACTGTGCATCCCATCCCACCCCCCCCCCCCTCCCCCCCCTTCTCGTCACTATCTCGAGCGTCGCGTAATTTCTCTCGTTAATTTTTTCTCCCACGTCGCCTGTTCCATCCTCCTTCTAGGGATTCTCGTTGCTCGCTCGAAATACTACGTGCAAAAACTTTGCCAACTGAAACAATTACTTTGCCTTGCAATGCGAAATATCTCCCAGTGCTCGCTCGTGGGTATTATAGTTCGTCCAGCTCGGTATGAAAAAAAGCCTACATGTATATCTCGATATTTCTACGGATATAGGGAGGCAAACCGCCCATTGGTAATTTCGCTTGCCGATGTATTTTTTTTTTTCCAATCGTGGATTCTCCTTTTTCAAGCGCGAAACTGCGGATAACCACTGCTGGTTTTGTGATATTTCTATATTATTTAAATATTCGATGACGAAATCTCTCATAATTTTAGTGAAACCACAAAATCATGAAAATGGTCTGGAGTTTAATTAGCGAAAACGTTTTTATCGCGGCAAACAATCTGTCTCCATTCATCGTGAACTGATAAACCTCTTCCCCGACTATCTTTGAACTCTCTCTCTCTCTCTCTGTCTGCACGTACTCGGAATTATTCACTGAAATTCAGCAATGTCGGACGCCTTGAATTTCCTAACTCAACAGTAAAATAAATATTTCGTACCGAATTTGAAAACAAATTATGTGATATAATTTAATTTCGCGACAACATTTCCGTGAATGTTGAATGTTTTTTTATTAATTTTTGTGAAATTATTGAACTCAATAATTGAGGTAAACTCCGTTGACCGAATTCCTTGAAATTTCGATGTCATCAAATGACAGGAGTTCCCCAGTTGGACAGAATTTCCAATAAATAAAGACTTTAAGAATCTATTATTTCGATATTTTCATAAAATTGTTAATTTAAAATCACAGTTGTCCTTTTTTTCCCGCATTTTGGTCTTCTACGACAAAATTCATTGAAATTAGATTGAAACAACAATATAACGAAAATTTCCAAACGAGGGGAAGTGTCTCCCTTTAATTTTTCTCTTTCAAATCTCAAGTGTCGGCACCCACTCAGAATACAGGTATACTCCAAGTGCAGACCGAGAATTGCACGTGTCTCACACAATTGCGCGCAAACTTTTCCATTGGAATGAAATTATTCTGAAACTTTTTTCATCAATTCACGTGTGAGTGGATTAAACTCGATAGTGTCACACTCGACGCGTCACGGGTTGTCGATGAATCAAGAAGCCGGAGTTGAGGCTCATTATTCTGTCATTACCTTTCGTGATTCAGCCATTCGTCATCCAACGAAGGGAAGATGCTTTCCAAATCAAATATCTTCCATTCAGGACAATCAGGTCTTTTACTTGAAAAAATAAAAATTTCCCCTGATGAAAGTGTTTTCCATTTAAAGTCTAAAAACTATTGGATAAAATTAATATTAAAATTAATATTCATGGCCGAATTTCTGTTCTGTAGATTATTTCTTTTATACCACAAAAAGCGAAGCAATAGTTTTTACAGTGAAAAAAAAATTATTAAAAAAGAAAACTGAGTTGAATAAAAAATGTGTCGCTTCTTCAATTCTCAGAAATAATTTTGATTTTATATTAATGATATAAATTAAAAGTAAAATTTGGTTAATTATTTTTAGAAATCATATCATACCATAATCTAGGGCTATCGAATAAATTATCGATTATTCCTCTTCTAAAACGCCTCATACAATTCACATGGCGACTGACTAATGACTGAATCCCCACGGGGAATATTCGCTCAGACGTCACCAGTGCGAATTGAAACTCCCACTGCGGTGGGAGTTTAATTGTTCTCCAACTTCCATCCGGTTATAGTTACCCAGAGTTGTCTATTAATTGTCTATCGACCGGAGCGTGGCCTATGTCTTGGCTGAAAAGTGAGAGCCTCAATCTTGCAGGACGAGGCAACTTCGGTCAGCCGGTGTTATGGAGATATCTGGAGCTAGATAATGTTTTTTTTTCCAGAATTTCTTATCTCTTCGCGAACCTCGAATCGATTTCTTTCTCCGAGGCAACTATCAGCCGAGTTGGGAATTCATTCGGTATACTCTGAAGACACTGATTGGAGTTTCTTCGAGATGTTCTACTTTGATGGATAATATAATATATAGCAGAGAGTCGTAGTCAGGTTTTAGCGGTATTTTTTTTATTTTTATGTTGCAAAGAAGGAGGGATTTCTAATAATTCTATTAGCCCCGGGTTAATTACGTTGAAGCTGATATAATAGTTGTGAGAATGATAATGGGAGAGGTGAATTAATTTTATAACAGCGAAACTATTTATGAAAGACACAATAAGAAATTAATTACTGGCAAGAATGAAAAGTTGGGGAAAAGGGAGCTTTTTTATTCACGCGTGTCAGAAAATAATTAAAATCCTAGTATCGCTCAGTAACAGATCGAGTACTTCACTGGGTCACGTGGAAATTTTTTTAAATTTTATTATCCCCCGTTTATCTCGCTATATTTGAATACTTCAAGAGCTCTTTTATCCCTCGATTCAAATTGAGTAAACAATTCCCAGCGAATTCAGTGATGTAAATTACTGTCACTACCCAGAGGACATAATTTTGTACTCTCCCGATATATTCAGATTGAATTTCTCGAAAGAGAAATATTCTCCTTTGAGAAGAATTTTTTTTCCTTTGAGGAAAAACCCAATGAATTCGAAAATAACTCGCCCCATCATCTTTCCCTCTTATTTGATTTTTCCGAAGTTGTTCAATTCCCCTATTTGCTATGATATTTCCGTCGCCGAGTCTCGAGTGTAGGGGTAATCTCGAGAAATAAAGTAAGAGGAGGACCCAAGAAAAATCGCGATATTATTATCAATTTTCAAGGAGCGGAAGTATATGATTTTGAGAGGTGACCCAGTTTCAATATAAATCGGAAACAATTTTCATTGAGTTTATAATAAAGATTGAAGAATGGTCTTTATCAAATATCGAGGAAGTTTCGGAACTGCTGTGGGATAGACTGATTTTTATCCGGTTGTTTCCTTTGTCTCGTCACCTTTTCAGGATCTTCTTGATGTGGAAACAGGCGCGAGTGTAAGGAGCCTTTGTTGTTCATGGCAATGGTCTCAGTGAAATCCCGAGGCATTCATTTCATAAGGTGGTATCAACCAATCTTATGTACAGAGAATTTCCGGAAAAAGAAGGAAATAACCGAAGTTATCTTGGAGGAATGGCGATTTTATCGACTGATCTATTTAAATGGTTAATCGTTATCTTACAAATTTTTGTCATGTTCTTTTTATTAATTTCTTCAATTTTTTTCCACGAGTCATAATAATTTTTTTTTTCAAAGCATCACTAACTATTTAGAATAGGGCAGACTTTATTTATTAAGATTATTTTCATTCGTTTTTAATCACCTTAAAATGTTTTTAACTGGAAACAAACTGGGACAATTTGTTAATATCCAAATGCCAAGTATGAAATTATTCATAATAATTAAAATAATTAAAAACTTCATCAGCCATGAAATAATTGAATTTAACACATCCAATGTATATCCTCGGGATAAATTACGGGCGTGTAGTTGATAATCAAGCCCACTGAATGGAATACAGACAGTAACAAGTTGAAAATTTACGTTTTACATTTCCCATGGTCTCATGCTCCCAACTTTTAGCCTGTTGGGCTCGCTGTCGATAGTGAAAATATCAGGTTGAGCATAAACCAGTATATGAACTCCAGTAAAATACGAAAATTCAACGCTTATTATCCTGAAATTGCCAACTTTCCGGTTGAAATTATTTTCCAAATTAATGTTTTGTTCGCGTATCTTTGTTGTCCCTCAGCAACGCGATATTTTTCACACATCAATGCCTCCCCCGGATGCCTCAGTTTTTCCTGTAATGGGTCCTGAATATTCATCCCAACATTTATTTTTTATCGCTGAATTTTTATATCCACGAATTCCTTGTTTTTTTTTACAATTTCCACCTTTTATATCTCCCACAGTCCCAGTGGACTCATCGATATTCTGATGTAGACAAATCCGATAACAGTGATACAACTCCCATTGGAAACATCGCTTCCAATCACATCCTTATCAGATTTGATATTTATTGAATAAATGCTCATATCGGGAATGCAAACTATCAACGTGTGGATAATATGTGTAATTCAATTGGTCGATAGCGTCCTTGTGATTTTTGGTTTCGAATATTAGCCTCGGAATCACTTCCACTCTTCCGATGCTCTAATTTTAAATTATTTTTCGTGGAATGATTCTTGAATGGCTAGAAAAAACGGCAAATGCACGCACGGAAATTCATATCTTGAATTCAATATCCAAATTTATTTGATAATTATGTAGCTTCGTAAACTCCAGTTTATAAGCCTCATTTGGAGATTTATTAATTAAATAATTAATTAAAGCACGGGTGTACCTTAATTGTCAAAAGAATCTAAATATATAATCAGCGAAAAAAGAAAACTACAAATTTAGATCTAATCGTAGTTTGTAAATAGTCGTAGTCGAAGTTGCCATAAATTTAGTTGACTAAAAAAATTTCAATAATTAAAAAAAAATTATAATCCATTTGAAGACTTTTTTTTATCGATTAATGTCTAAAATTTTGAATTTCAATGTCAACATCCCATGAAATATCAGCAGAATGGTCATTACATAAAATTGTTTTGAGAATTACGTATGACAATGGCGATAATTTAATTAATCAATTTTCTTGTCAGCGTTGCCGCGAAAAAATGCCTATAATAACCCCAAAATATTACTCCCTCATTTTTTTAACATTCAGTGCTGAAAATCTGGGATAGTGTTTTTTCTCTTTTGATGTCTCAATGCTATATTTCCCAGATGATATTGGGCTCTCGGGCAATTCGATGTCAACTCCAACGATGCCTCGAATTTCCTTAGAATCAAAGCTCCTGGCAATGGGACGGCAGGGGTCCTGCATCGTGATCTTCTTGCGAGTGACTCTTTTCACCGATTTTCCCGACGGAGAAACGCTTTTCCGGGCCTCTGGCCTTCCTAAAGACGCTGCCGAGCCCTCATCCAGAGCGATTACTGTTTCGGTCAGTTCCTCATTTTTCCCAACTACATTGAATTCCCCTAAAGTGGAGCTTTCGAATTTTCTCAATGCGCTCATCTCGCTCCTCACTCCCCGCTTGGCGTCTTTCAGCGCACCACTTAAGACTGATGGGGGTGCATCCTTCACTGCCAGAATCTTGCGCTTTTCATCCGTTGTGTAACGGGGGAGATCCTCAAGTTGACTTGGTAATACGTTTTTTGGTAAACCAGCAAGCATCTCCACGATTGCCGCATTCATCTTGAGGTCTTCAGTCTGGATAGTAGTTTCGGAGTACTCAGCTCCGGCTCTGACCGTTGATCCTTAAAAAATACGAGGCTCTCAGTCAAATGAAAAAAATATGAAGCGCGGGATTCTGAGCAGGAAAATATGTTCGAGGAGATGAGAAATTTATGGTAAATAAAAAGTGAAGGTGCAAAATGGAGGTTATTATTGAAGATTTGTCATCAAAAATTGCAGCCCAAAAGCTGTCCAATTAATTTGTAGTATTAATCAATTTTTAATTAATTTTCATACCAAGTTTTTGATTTTTTTTTTTCGTTCAACAATACGTCACCGAACATTCATCAAATAATTCCCCTGTAATTCACTGTTTCAAGTAATTGGACCCTCAAAAGCCGTTCAAGTCGTGATTTTGTCATGGAAATTCCGCTTGTAAAAAATGTCAGAGACGTATACCGAAATAAAATCGAATAAATTGTCCCTGTAAATCACGAACAACCGCGTACCCCCTAAAAAAAATGCTCTAAAATAATAATCAATTCAGCCTCGACCCAGCGAATTTCGCGATAAATTCAGTTACCCCGCCGGGGAAAAATGTCAACTGCAGTAATCATTAATCTCTACCTCGGAAGCCTTTTGCATGGAGATTACCTCCTCCACAAGAAATATAATTCAATAACAATCCAATCATAATACTACCCTCTACCCCTTTCGGAAAAAGCATTCTGCATTGTTTAATTCTCGATTCGCCCGTCCCAAGTACAATTGTATCATTCGAGATCTGATTGCGATAATTGAGAATGCCCCCCCTCCGTGGTTGGGCATGGACCAGTGAGATCGAGCCGGTTAAAGCCCTTGATATCGCATGGCAGAGATAACTATATAATATACACGTAACGAGATAATCTATGATTACGGTCGGGCCAACTAGTTTGGTCTTTGTTGCAGGCGCGAAATTACTGGTCAACTTTCAACAAACAGAATTAGGCGCTTCGCCAAACGGCACTGCAAATACCCTGAGAATAAAAATCTAATTAAACGAATTAAATTAATTTTTGAGAGAAAAAAAAATGGTTTAACCCCGTAATAATTTTCATTCAATGATTTTACAGTTCGACCCCCGAATTCCGTGGGTAATCAAAGTTTCTGAATGGTATCTCCGTCAACTTGGCTGCCACCAGCCCAACACCTTCACCCCTGCCACGACCCAAAAAATAATGAGAGCTCAAGGATTTCGTCCCCCCCCCCCCCCCCCCCCCCCCCCCCCCCCCCCCACCACCCCCCCCCCCCCCGCCCCCCCTCCCAATGCCCCCGCACAGCGACCATTCGATTAACCAAGGCTTCCAAACCTGTTCTATCTAAGCAGCAGATCATGGGGTCACATATCTCATCTTCGCAGGCTTTACTCGCGAATGCCGATGGTTTTTGCGGGTAAACATCCCCCACCGTTTCATTCACTCCTATCTTTAGCATCTGCCCATCATCTGTCGCTCCTCTATCGATTACGTCAGGCGTTACCTCGTCCTCATCCATTTCGGTCTCTTTAATACCCACATCTGCCATGACAGGAGGCACCTCCACTTTCACGATCGAGTAGTTTTTGCTTTTCTTTCTCTTCCCTATTTGTGAACGCCTGGCAGTGCTGGCTCCCTCCTTGGATTCCTCTCTTTTTCTACGTTTTACTGATGTACCATCCCTAGACGCTGTCAATGTCGAAATAGTCCCTTCTGACCCTTCACCCATCGCCTCTGATGCTTCAGCGTATTTTTCCATTTCCTGAATAACATTGAGAACGGCTCAGAATAAATACGAACGGGTAAATAGAGGGAGAAAATGGTAAATAAAGGATGAGAAAGAATTCCCATTTGATCCTTCATGAGCATAACTCTCTATTAATTTTTTCCCTCCCGTTAATTTCACTGGATTATCCCCATTTTTTCTTTTTCCTTGGGCGAGGAAAATGAACATGAAAGGTGAGCTTGGGCGAACCCGCTGATCAATTAAAACCGCCTGATCGGCTCGAACCTACCTCTGCTGATCCCCATTGGGGGTAATGGATGATGATGGGGTTTAAGGGTGAACTTCGGGTGAAGAGCCACTACAGACTGATGATGCAAACGAAAATACTCGCGAAGTGGGGGGGGGGGGGGGATATGATGGCAGCTATTGATGGGGATAACTGGGATGGATGGATTAGGACGAAGACAATACATGAAGAGAAATATTCAATAAAAATTACAGAAAATTTGATTTTTTGTGCAACGATTAGGTTTTCTGTTTAGACATTTTCAGTCTGTGGAGTGAGTGAACCGCTTGAAATTTTATTAATTTTCATTTTAAACCTGACAATTAAATCTGTAAAGTTGTTTTGGATTTATGAACTTGTATAGAAAAGTACAATTCTACCGTAAAAACAAACTTCCCTAGGCCTCCAATATTGCCTGATCGAATAAAACCGAATTTTAAAGCTGAGAAATAAATTTTTTTAATGACAAAAAAATTATCGCTTTTTACTGGGCCAATTCTGAAGGATTGGTCGCACAAAATTGCTCATTTCACTCTTCATTCTCTCTTGACTAATGTTCCCAATTTCGGGAACAATGTACACAATTTAAAAACCATTTTCTCTACAATTTTTTTTTGTGAACCTGTTGTACAGCCTCGAAGTATTGTTGTTCGACATCAGCCAGCTCGGGTTCCTCCAATAGTTCCCAGGCACTTTTTGCTTTTTTCTGCTTCACCTTCTTACGCTCCTTTTCATCGGCTCGACCACTCTTATCATCAAGTTTCTTGTCTTTTCCTGGCTTGCGGGCGGGACCGCCCTTACTACTCTTGGGTTTCACTGGATACAGGAGATAATAGCTGATCAGCAATATATAAGGGTGACCTGTTCTGCCCCGATATTTATTAAGATGCAATTATCGGGACAGATTGCGAATGTATGTTAGCATTTCGACAGAATTTCATTAGATTTTTATAAAGTTTGCGGATGAATTTTTAGATTTTGCCGATGAAAAAGAACGTCCGGATATTAGTTTACCAGCGGGCGGCGGCGGAAGTGGCTCGGGCTCGACGTACTCTACTCTTTGCGCAAGTCTAATTTCCTTCAAACGGCTGTCTATGGACTTCTCATATCTACTGCATCTATCAAAATACTGAGAGAGAGTGATTATTCCATTTTGTTAAAAGATTTTTTTTCAACTTGAGGAAAGTGTCATAAAAACTTCAGTGGTGGCTAATTCACACTGGATTTTTTTGACTTTCCAAAAGGAATACACAATTGCAAAAATTTTATCCCCAATTCACAACAAATTTAGTCATCCAAGTCGATAAAGAATGATAGACATTCAATGTGTCGTTTAAGTTTGTCATGCCCCATCCTTACCGATGTCAGGAACACCTTATCATTTTTAGCATTGGTAGTGAGTGCCTCTGACGACTCAACAAGATAGACACTGCCCTTGTCACTGCCAACTGCGACTAGTTTTCCATTCTCATGCGGTGCCAACGCCTTTAAACTGTCCCCACAAAGACGAATTGTCGTGACTGGATTGTTCAGACCGACCAGAATATCAAACACCTCCATCACTCCCTCATCATTTATCACGTAGAACACTGAGGACCGAGACGTGCTCCAGCATCCACCAGTCAGTGAAGTCTTGTGGTGTCTTTTCCAACCGGCGAATAGATGATAAGAGGACAATGATTGATTGTGCCAATGGATTCTCATGATATTGGAAATTTCTCGGAAATTAAGCCAGAATTTCATTTGAATTTTCAATCTTGCGAATTGAAATTCAATTGAGCATCAAATAGTTCCGAAAATTTCGCATTCGACAATTGAGAGCAATTAGATTTTTCATGTTAAGTTTAAAATACATGAAAGTTTAGTGTAAATGAGTAATTATAAAACTCCACACGATTTGTTTTTAAAATTTCAGAGGTAAAAAAAATATCTAACAGTATAATTAACGAAATTATTCTCACTTTGTCGATACAAGATTACCCTCCCTCGTGTCCTCAGCCCACACTCTAGCAGTCCAATCGCCAATAGTCAAAAAATTCTTGGTACTGAATGGATTTCTGTCGATGGCCACAACTGGTCCATAATGACAATTGAACCTGACAGCCAATTTCTCAGCCGGATTTTTACCTTTTCTCGTGCCACTAACAACCGCTCCATTTTCCATACCAGCCATGAATTTCGTACCCATTGTGGCCTCAAACTGCAGCGCCGAAACCCCAATGGCTCTTACAACATCGCCACGGAGTGGATTCTCAAGATCCATAATTAAAGAGTCTGTGGGTTGTCGAAGTTTACGAATGTCCCACCAGTGTATAATGCCACCAGTCGATGCAGAGAAGAATTCAGTATTTGTTTTTGAATTTATCCAGAGGGCACAATTTGTGGGATTTCTGAGGGAGTAATAAAAATTAAGTGAAAGGTTGACATTTGGACAGCAATTGCCCCAATCTATCATTTTCTGACGTATTTTAAATGTTTTGAAAGTTAATTGCACTTGAATTTCTGATGATTCAGGATGAATAATTTATGAGGCTACAGTTGTGTTAAGCAACCGCTATTTTCTCTGATGTTGTGAACTTTGATATTTTTTTTGAAAGTTCATTAGAATTGGATCTCTTTGGAAACTAGATTAGGAATGTAAAGGAGGCCCTGAAATGAACTGTCAGAGAGAGTGGCCAGTAAAAATTGATTGGAATTTCTAATTTATGACATTTGTGTGGAGCAGCGAACATAATTTAGTAGTTAACCAGTTGATTGGCATAAACGAAATCCGGTGAAATTGATGAATTATCAATGATTGCATCACATACATACAGATTCAATGGAACCCTGATCAAAATATCAAGCCCTCTGATTGTTAAATCTCGTTGAAAATAGTTATACCACGATTAATACGATTTAATCTCCATGCCGCAGTTTCATATCCAAATATACCTATGACTGTACTGAGGATGAGAAATTTGTATGGGCGTGTTTCCACTTCGTATGTCCCAGTTACAAACTTGTCCCGACATCAGTCCACTGATCAGCATAGAGGGATCACGGGGATTGAATTCAATCGTTACTGAAGGGTGGACCGCTTTCAAAGCCATGAATGGCTTGTTTGGATTCTCTGCAACATCACCAACCACATCACACATAAGAGTATGAACATGATTCATCTTGTTGCCTCGACAACTTGTGGAGGCTCTTTCATTCGGCTTGAAAAACTTTCAAATGGATTTGTTTTTTCCTTTCTAACCGATATTCCAAATGTACGAGTAGGGATTTAGTTTTGGAGAAACTCGTTGAAACTCTCGACAACCGTAAGCTACTGCCAATCTTTTTCCACTGTCGGGTGACCAGGCTAGATGGGCCACAGGTCGAACTAGAACTTGGGGATCCTCGTAGACGTTCACAGTTCTGGAATATTGAGATGAGTTTATCTCGGAAGTGACATGATAGGGTTTTGAGGAGGAGATAACACTGCGGCCATTTAATCAGCGCACATTTTTCTAGGTCAGGTGGCATTTAATTTGGACAAATTAATCCTACTTGGATTGACTTGGATAAAAAATAATAAAAATTTATCAACTATTTTATTTTAGATCCTTTTGATAATCTTTCTCATTATGTTCAAGGTAAAGGCGAAATTTCAATTTTGAAGATCGATTCTCTGAAAATTTGAAGTTAAACTATTAAACCGAGCAAAAAATTGCGATTAAAAAAATCTAATCAAACTTTCTGGTAATTCCTTGCCGTTATCAAGACAAGATTAAAGACCGGATGGGGGATTTTTTGTCAAAATGTCTCGAGGAAATTCCCCAGAAAAGTGGTAGAGAAACGCATTTAACGCCATTTCACATAATGTGCGTATCATTGCGGTAAAAAATCTAATTTTTCCTTCAAAAAATAGTCCAATTATACCGGTGAGGGGATAATTGGGTCCGAAAGGGGAGCAATTACTAATTATATTTTGAATTGTATTTAGAAAATCTCCACAATAAACAACATCACTTTTCTCTAGCCACATCACGGTCGCATCACATCCTGCCAATATGGCGACGATCAATTATGAAAAAACTTGCTGGCCAGCTGATCGACCGGGGATGTCCAAATCTTGGTTTTTTGGAAGGAAGATGAGCTCTGGGTAGCCCTTTTTGGGATTTGGCGTAAAATCGCCACTCGGGAAAAAAAATCCCTCCATCCGGGCCTTAAATTTTACGAAGCTGCAGAAATCCTTTGATAATTCCATCATTTACCTCACTCCCAGAGGCAGTACCAACTCAGTTGGTACCATATCATCGAAATACTGTTGATAGATGTTGATAGTACTATTTTGGAGGACATTTTTCTCCGCAATTGTCA
Organism: Psyttalia lounsburyi; assembly: GCA_030522865.1. NCBI lineage: Eukaryota > Metazoa > Arthropoda > Insecta > Hymenoptera > Braconidae > Psyttalia > Psyttalia lounsburyi. Next base: position 45,741 of record JAPYZN010000819.1, read on the forward strand.
TCAAATTGCGCATTCTCGGTGGCCAATTGTCACTCTTTTCGACTCGTCGCCGAAATCTCGCGACAGCCTCCTCATCCTTTATGTTCATTTCCTTCGGCCAACCGCCTTCCGTATGATACATTCCGCTGTCGCTGATGGGAGTACTTATTGTCTGAGCCTAGATATAATGCGACGACATAAAATGAATAATTACAGTCGAGATTGTCTGCGGAATGTGGGCCAATTGACGCAAGAACTCTAATTTGAATTGAAATATTTTCATGCCTTCAAATGGATATTTTCCATGAAACGGTTCTTGGTATCGTCTAGGGACTCTACTCATTTCAATGGTACCTCTGGAGAATTTTCCTACATTTATCATTCAGGAGCAACCAGAGATACGTTGAAGGAAGATGCCACGGAAATTTCAAAATCGAAGGAGCCTTGATTTTTATTTTTATATACACGTAAAAAATATTTTAATCAATGCAATAGATAAATATTTCAGAAAGTTTGAGAATCTTTTGGAGTTTTGTACTTTTTTTTTGGTTCTCAAAATTTTTCTCATCATATTCTAAGACAAAATATTATTGACGATCTATTTTTGCGTGATGATCTATTTTGATCTATTTTTTTAAACAAAATTCATGTGAATATTTTCATGTATCATTTATAGATCAAGATTTTTTGAAAATTTATTCCAATGTCACTTTTTGCTCAATAAAGAAAAAATACAAAATAATAATGATAATGAAACAGTAAATTCCGCATCGC
>JAPYZN010000820.1:0-22580 GCA_030522865.1 Psyttalia lounsburyi
AGGGCTGATCCAAGGCTAGATCCCAGCCCTCATTCAGGACTTTCGAGGCTCGGTTCAGGGTGTGATGAGCCCTTTTTCGATTGTCGATTCCTATCTGGGTAATTATCAATCCTCTGATTGTCTTCTTCAATTTGTTGATGAAATAAATCGATAAAAAAAGAGGTCCAATTTAATTAATATCTGATTTGAAGAGAAAAATACTTGCGAATTGTAGTCGAGCTTTGATAGAATTGTCACTAGGAACTATTAGAATAAAGAGATTAATTTATTGAATTTAAGTGAGCCATTTGGACACCGTTCACCAGTTTTATCGATGGAAAATTGTGCTTGCGGGTAGATTGAGCGAGAATTGAAGACTGAAAAATCTCAATGTGAGACTGAATCGAGACACATTCCTGGGCCTATCCCAGCTGGAGTTGGGCATTGAGTATTTCCTCTGTACATTCTGTGTTAAAAAGATTTCTCTTGGCGATAGGAGTGCGGCGTGCGCCCCACGCCGATAGCCACTGAAGCACGCAGTCAGGATCAACGGTACTTCGTGGAATGAAATTATACCGCGAGGCAGATGCACCTCCCTGTCTCTTTACCACTCAACAGTAAGAATTGCATAATCGATGGATGGCCGACCGTTAGCATAAACATTGGTGATGAATTTTTATTTAATTTTTCCTCAATACTCTTTTTTTCATTGCATGTCGATGACCCGTATTCTCTCCACAGAGTCCTGCCAATTTATTCTGAGAGTTAAATAATTAATTCCGCTAAAACTCCAGAATTTTTAAGGACAAATTTCCTCGAAATTCCAGTGAAAATCGAAGCAAATTACATTTTGTAAAAAAAAAAGTTGAATTTTTGGATTCAACGAAATTAAGAAGCTCCGTCGTCACAAATAAAATTAAATAAGTAGATTAGAAATCTTCCGTAATTTTTTCTCGTCCAATAATTCCTATCAAACACTGACTAAATTTTCCCACTGAATTCTTCAACTCAAAATCAAAATTCGAAGTGTAAAATTGAAGGAAAAAATGTGGTCATTTAATTAAGGAAAGAATGACAAGTCACTCTCCTTTCAAAATCCCGTGAAGGATTTTAATTATTGAAAGGCTTGAGACGCAGGAAAATTTTCGGGAAACAACAGCGGAACGAAAGGCGAGAATGAGGGACTGGAGGGGTTTGCTGAGATGAGAGGAATGCAGGCGAATGGGGTCGCTACCGTTGAAGGTAAACCTGTACACCTTTTTTTTTTTTACTTGACTTTTCATGTGTGGGTAATGAAAAATTGTTATCCTCAACACAAATGCAAAACCCCGTTCACATGTCTGAAGTGACTAATTCATGTTTGCGCTGATGCACTCGGGGCCAGATCTGGGGAGCGTTTGCACTGTTGTCGATTCATCCGTGACTATCGTCTTGATAGCGGCTGAATGCCTGGGATTTAATTGGATGGAGGATTACCCGGAGTTTTAAGGCATTTACGGCTCATCGAGAGTAAGCGGATTCGTCTAATAGCTCTACCAATATTCTGCTTCCGATTGCCGGCATTGTCGAAAAATATTTGATAAACATTACCAGCAAAGAGGCCCAAGAATTACACTTCGAATTTATTCTCTTCAATTCTGATAAAAATTATCTGAAACCCACTCACGCCAGCAGATTACGTGAATTGTTCCGTAATTTTTATTGAATATTTCCCTCCATCTGAAACTTAATTTTCGTGATTTTGTAATTTTTCTTGAAATCTCAATTAATCTCAATTATTTAACCATTTATTTTTCATTCAAAATGAAGATGAAGTAACCATGCTGTGATCATTAAGTTAATCATGAAATGATATTAAGAGTGAGGAATTTAAAAATAACACCACCTGACATTTTTTATTAAAATTACGACTTCAAGTGTTGATAACATTGAAATAATTATTACTGTGATTGATTGATAATGATATAATTACTGTTGAAGTACCTCTTTCGTAACATTTTTTAAAATCAATGAGTTGATTGTTTATGGCGAGTAAAGATGATAAGAATTTTTTTGCGAATTAATTTACTTGAAGAATATTTTTGAGATAACAATAGGTATTTAATCGTATAAAGTTTACGAGATGTTCTTTTTATCAACACGATTAGCGGTTGAAAGAATGTTGTTAACGGTTCCCAGAGCCGCGAAGGATCATTTGATTGACCTTTCGAAATAAATATCGGCATTCTTTGAGGCGCGTAAAGATACTGACGTATCAGATATTCTACAAATTTTTTCGAGAATTTTCCTCTTCGAGAGAAAGTTATAGAAATTGTAAACATCGAATTTCAAATCTCCGGAGATTAATGAATAAATAAATATATAGATATGTGAACAGATGAATGAGAGAGAAAACACTCGTGTTAAATATCCGAATAACCTTTTCCCTTTACCGATGAATTTCGGAGGAGCATCTGACGAAGGCGCGATGACAGACGTTTTTCGCCGGCTTGAGGCCGACCAATGGCCTATCCCCTCTCATGTGTACTGTCTTATTATTATTTAAAGTTACCATGAAGAAACTGTCGTAAGACGGAACTAAAGCGTCGCCATATTTGCCGGTCTCACTCGGCGACAAAATGGCGCCGTCGTAGTACCCTAGACTGCGGCAGATTTTCACCGCTTCCTCTGAGGATGTAATCGGAGAGGGGAAGCACTCCGAGTGCCAGACCCCCGACGAGCGCTGCAGTATCTGTCCTACGCCTTTGCTGTGGGTACAGGATAAGTTTATAAACAATAGAATTATAAAATATCTAATTTTGTAATTGGCAAATTCTTTCAGTGAACTCATTCCTGACTTCCTAAAACTTCTAATTTCTTTACAGCAATCGAATGTTGCAATCAACAATGTGAATATATTTTTTCAATTGTTTTTTTATGACGATAGATTATTATTACTTACCTATCGTCTTGATGTCCCTTGATCGTTCTGCAGTTCTTCTCGTCCGCCCCATTCTCACAGTCGTTGAATCCATCACAAACGAAGTCGTGTGGTATGCAAGGACCATTTTGCGTCGTGCTAGAGTCAGAAGAAAGAATTGATGACAGAAGGTAATTTATATATTATTTACAACATTTCCCCGGCAATTTGACTTGATCATTCTAATGACCAGTGCGCAGGCATTCCCACGGAATGAAATCGAACGAGTGAATTGATTTTAACAAAGTTTGTTGTAGGTCAACAAATGGGCGAGTGGTAAATGACCCATTGAAAATGTATTACTAATTAACAATCATGCGCTGTTCCAATAAACAGAATCTTAAGTGGTTCCAATTCCTGCCAATAAAAGTGTCTTAAACGTCTTGAAAGAGTTGAATAGTTAATAATAACCAAATGCTTCTATCGACGCCAGTGATCTTCTAGAGACCTTCACTGTGTACCAAACGCAAGTCCAAAAACTTTTCACTCTAGACTATCCACTTACGTATTCCAACATTGAAAGCTCGAGTCCTTGCACAAGCACTCCTTATCAGTCTCATCAGTCTTATCCCAGCAATGTCGAACATTATCACAGACGAGCTTCGGCATGGCGAGCTTCAGATAATCACCACAAGTGCAGTTGTCAGGCTCATCACTTCTATCCAGACAGTCATAAACACCATCGCAGAATTTCTCTTTCCCCACGCACTGTCCACTCTTGCACCTCAACTCCGTCTTTCCGCAGGTGCAGCCAATGCCCCCGGACCGCTCGCAGTTGATCCTTCTCTCCTCACACCTCCCGTCAGCCTCATCCTCCCCATTCCTGCAGTCACGAACTCCATCGCAAATCTTCCCCCAGTGTACGCAATTGCCAATGTCACACCTCAGCCCCTCGCATTCCTGCGCCTGCACTTCATCCATCTTCTTATCCATCGCCTGAGTGATATAAGGATTGTAGTAATCAATACTCGTCAGCGTCTGAGGCGTCGCGAAGCCGCACAGCATGTCCTTATCATGAAAGACGGCTGTAGGATACCAGCCTCCCCTTCCCCTGCAGACGACCAGTCCATCCCAATTTCGAGTCTCGTTATTCGTGCAGAATTCACTGGTGCCATTGACATAGCATCTGTGACAATTGGGACAGTCCTTGATAACGGGCGTGAAGAAGGTCTTCCTGTTGACGAATTTCTCGTCAGTCCCCAACGCAACGCACTCATCATTCTCACTCCCAGGAAAGATCAATTTATCATAGAAAACTGGTTTAACGTTTCTGGTCATATTGACGGGAGTCTTCAAGTGGATCAGCGAAGCTTCCGTTCTTCCTGGATCAACAGCTCTCACTGAGTTCACCTTCACCACCTGCTGGTGAGGTCCATCGGCGTACTGAAAGGTTGGAGATAGTCCCACAACAACAGTAGTGTAGTTATTCTTCAGATCCAGATTGTGCGTACACCTAGCACTGGTCATCACCCAAGCGTAGTCCAACAGAACACCTGGACAGTGATAACGACCCTCTACGAAGATCGCTGCCTCCCAGGGAAACAGATAGCTCGTGTTGACAGGCTTGTTCTGCATATGCTCAACCCTGTGAGACTCCACGGAACTCGTCAACGCTGTCTGGCATTTTATGTATAATCCTTGGCAGGTCTTCGAGTTGTTCGTTGGAGGAATCAGCTTCTCCGATCTGTATGGGATCAACTGGCCTGGCGTTGAGTGGATAGACGTCAGAGGTTCATCCACAACCGTCACGTTCTTCACGAACTCGTGGCCCTTCAGACCGAGGTACGAGCAGGCGTTGCTAGCTACGTTGGCGGCAGATTTGTCATCGAAAGTCGAGCAAATTGGCCGCCAAACTCCATTGGTGATTCTGGACAGCACACCCTCTTGATTGAGGTAAGTGCGGTTCTCAAGATCGTAGACGACATCGTGATTGTTGCTCAGGGTGAAACAGTCGAACTCGTCTTCCTTCAGGGGACACTGAGGTATTGTATCGCAGACTTGGGTCTTCGCGATGCATCTACCACTTCGGCTGCAGGTGAATTGATCATCCTTGCAGAACTTGCAATCCTTTTCGTCTGTTTGGTCGTGACAGTCGATGTGACCGTCGCAGATCGCTGAGGGAATGGTGTTCGAAAGGATGTCCTTGCAGGTGCAGTTCTCCTCATCAGTTCCGTCCTCGCAATCGATGATCTTGTCACAGCGCTTGTGGAGGGGAATCGTTTGAGACATTCTGATGCATCGGAAGTCGGATAAGTCGTTGAAGACCTCGGGGGCGGGAGTGGGTGGCGGCAGAGGGCTGGGAGTTGGCCAAGCTGTTGGGGAAGTTGTTCTTTCGGTTGTTTCTATTTTGGAAGTCGCTTGTGGGAACGCCGCAGTCGGAATGAAATATGATGGTGGTGGAGAGGAAGATGGGGCTGAGGGTGAGGGAGTGTGGGGGTATTCCGGAGGCATTTCAATCATTGAGGAGTGATTTCTGGAGTGGACTAAAATTGGAGACTGATTGTTGGGATTTCCGACGGTTTGGGGGGAGTTCTCGGTGATTCGCGACTGGAGAAAAATCGGTGGGTTGGGACAGTTCTTCTCGTCGTCTGCGTTGAGACAGTCGACGATGCCGTTGCATCGACGATTTGCAGGGATGCATTTACCGAGGCCTCCGTCGCAGACGTGACCCTGGCACTGCTTTGTTTGTATTTCCGAGGGTGCAATGAAAGAATCTGGAAAAAATCGGATGAACGCGGTCAGAATTCGTGTCTTCCTTTCAAGTCTAGGTTTCTGATTGCTAAATCCTAGCATTCCTTGGAATACGAGTTATGAGTTTTAACTCATAATTAATTCATCTCTTTATTGCGGATGGATTAATTGAAACCTTCGAACTTACTCTTGACAGAATTGATCCACTCCATGTGCTTGCCGACTCTCGTATACACTCCGGGCTCGTTTTTCCGTCCACAACCTTCACCACGACTCACGATACCAGCGGCGTACCACTGATCCTGAGAATTAGGATATTGGCACATAAGAGGACCACCACTGTCACCTTGACAGGCATCTTTGCCCCCCTGGAGTGCACCCGCGCAGATTGCTTCGTCGATTCTATCCCCTTGGTATTTGCATTCAGCAAGGATTGGAACTTGTACTTCCCGCAAGTCATCAGCTGTAAAAAACGCTCTATCAGCATTATATAAATAAAAATTGAAACCCTGAAAGAATCCAGTAGAATCCCAGAGAACTCTAAAATCTCAAACAAAAATTAAAAATCTATTAAATTTTTTAAGTGAAAACTCTTTCGACCACTCAAAAAATTTTCCCTCATCATTGCATAGGACGAGTCATTAATTATCCGTAACGAATGGGCTATAATGAACAGCCTGTCCTCACCCATAAACTTATCTTCTCGCCACTGGGCAATCGGGCCTCGGACGACGCGCTAAGGAGTGACAAATGTTATTAATGAACACTGAATATTCGCGATTACAAACAAGTTTGAGTTGAACGGCTGGTGAATTCCTTTATTCCAGAACTATTCTTAAAGCAATTAATCAGTTTGAGTTAGTTAAAATCTATATTCTCTGCATTTACTTACGATCAGGTCCGTGCTCCACCGTAGCTCCCCATCCAATCGCAATGCAAGTGCTCTCGGGAGTTGGCTCGGGCCTCCACGTATATTCAGGCAGACACGTGGGCCGGATCCAGCGATTGAAATGCAGAGGATTGTCCAACTTAACCAGTGCAATATCGTTGTTCATCGTTGCTCTGTTATAACCCGGATGAAGAGTGATGTAATGAACCCGACGGGATTGAGCCATTGGAGAGTAGGAATACCGACGCAGCAAACCGGCCTGGACTTCGTAATAATGCGCCTGGTGGCTGGAATTCATGGAGAGCAATGGGAATCACTCGACAGGTTTGACAAATGAGTCTTCGCTGGTGTCTTAAGGAACTGAATTGAGACAGAGGGATCTTAAGTAATAAAATTTCGATACCAACCCATCAACACAATGCGCAGCAGTCATGATCCACAGTTCGTCCAGGATGACAGCTCCACAGAGGAAGTAGCCGTCCTTATACAGAGCCACCAGGAAGGGCCAGGCCTGGGGATGACTGGATCTTCCCCCAACGATCCTCAAGTCTGAAGACGGATCATCAGTCATTCGATCATCATCAGACATTCCACTACGTCCTTCCAACTTCGGGATCTCTTCACCCACGTTGGGGGCCTCAGTATAATCCTTCAGAGGTTTACGCACAGGCTCCTCAGTAGTCCCTACGTACTTGGCCTTGTTGACCTTGTTCAAAACATTAACGATCTCATTCAGGTCCTGTAAAATTTTGGCTTTGTGGTTACCAATATCTACAGAATTACTGGATGATGTCCTGTTTGCCAATTCCTTCAAATCCTCAACTATTCCACGCCTGATTCTGTGAATGTGGGTATTCGGTATTTGGTTAGCATTCTGGCGAGCACTGATGGCTTCTCGCAATTGCTGAATTACTGCCGACAGGTTAACATCAGCAGTCGCTGAAGTTCTGTTGATTGGAGCAGCGACGAGGGAGTCCTCGTACATTCCGAAGGGCCTGTAACGAGCTTCAGATATTACTCGGCTGCCGCAGGGAATTGGTGGGCACTCGATGAAGAGCCCCTGATTGTTGCAGTTGTAGGTCAGCTCCACTTCGTTTGACGGAGACACTGAGAGATAGAGGCCGGGGGTCGTGCCCTGGGGGATTACCTTGGCTTCCATCCTCGGGACTTCGCTGAAAAATAGAGGAAAGTTGGCAATCGGTGTGACCTTGGCTTGAGTGGCTTTGGGAGTGGATTTTTTTTTACCTGATTGCAGTGCCTGCTTCAGCTGCGCAAGCGTCGATCGCCCATTTTGGAGCCGCCGTGCAGACGGGGTACCATTTTCCTTTGTAATTTTTGTGGAGGAAGCCGGTTAAGTAGCCGGTCAGTAAGACCTGAAAAAGGATTCTGTTAAGTCGTGGGAGAAAAGATTTTTGAACAGGGAGTGTAAGCGTATTCATACCCTGCACAGCACAAAAAACCTCTGGTAATGTTTGACAATTACAACATTATAAATTATGGAATTAAAAGAATTAATAATTCAAAGTTAAAACTACGAAATTTATGTAGAAAAAATAATAATTGAATGCAAAATTGAGACACATTAATATCACGAAACTTGTTGATCCTAATCTGTAACATGATTATTATTATTTAATTAACAAATAATTTTTCTTCTGATAATTGAAAAGCTGAGATGAAAGTCTATTGGTCCTTGATATGAGTGGAGATTTTTTTAACATCTTATATTTGCACTGAAGAAGTGATATTCTATTAATTTGCGATAGTTAATAAATAATAATTATTATTACGTCGTCATCAGTAGCTATGGATTGCGTCAGCATAGTGCAGTCCATTTCGTCTCTGCCGTTCGGGCACTGGGAGATTCCGTCGCATCTCTGTGTCATCGGAACGCAATTTTCCCGTTTGTAGTATCTGTTCCAGTCCTGACAGCTGAACGAGTCCGGCGGACATCCTGGAATTGCAGTTTATCGAATCAAAAAGTTGGCAATTTCGGTTGTAAAGCGGTCAAATGAACGGAGTCGAACGTGAAATGTCGGTTAATGACTTTATGATTACGGAAGTCAGCGACTGAAGCCCAGAATATCCGGCGATTCGTAGCCGAAAATCCAGTCCATTCAGGAATTTTTTTTTATCATTTTAAATTAATTCGTAGTTTCATAAAAAAAATATAAAGCGCGCTCTCGCGACGAAAATTATTCTTATTCATTTCTGAAAATAAATTTTGTGAATCATCGACGGATTGATTAAAAAATACAAATTGTCGGGTGTTTAGTTAATATTTAAAAAATCTTGTTATTAATTCAAGTGCTCCATGCGCGCGTTTTGCTGAGAACCACCAGTCGATACATAAATTCAAACGCTACCCGCGAGTGGTTCAAAACCAGCGGTCGTGATATTCAATTTCTGTTATTCCCCGGTTTCACTGGAGTCACGCGCCACCTGACGAGACGCGCGCGAACACTTTCAAAAGACAATTGAGAGATATTGTGTGGCGAGCTCAAACGGAGGTAATCAACTTTAATTCGCGAGTTAATAAGTAATGATGATTGGATAATATTGTTCGCGAGAGGTTCTTTCAACTGTCGTAAGTTGCGAGGTATTTCAGAAAAGCACTCACCGAAACAGCCGAGCTCATCTTCGCCGCGGGGGCAGTCAAAGTAGCCGTCGCAGAGTTTATTTTTATTGATTCTATCTCGACAGGAACATGTCATCTCATCACTGGCATCCGGACAGTTGATACGCGCATCGCACCACTGCTGCTTTGGAATGCACATTTTGCCGTCCATGCACATAAGTTCGTCTTGCTTGCATTGTTCTGAAATATTATTCATAACAATAACAATATACACATAAAATAATATAATACAAATATAATATAATAAATCGTAGAGATTACGTGACGATTGACACTTTTTATAGAATTTTTTCTCACTTCCTTTTACTGGTAATTTTTATTTATTAAATATTTCTCTACGCGTGTGGAGTTTTTTGTATTATTTGGGACTGATGTTTACGATATTAAACAACTCGAATAATAAACCCAAACGATATTTTCTCTATAAAATATTGCCTCTCGGAAAGTTCTAAAATTACTGAAGAAAATGCGGGAGTCTGAACTCCAGGAAAATCTCTGTAATTGGTGGAAAACTAACAAATTCTTGTATTCACTTGCAGCAACTGACTGCGAGCATCTTGGATCTTCTCACAACTCTAGCTATTTCTTAGAATTCCTAACAGTTCCAAGAGTCCATCGCCCACGTTTCGACAGGCTCCCAAACGTCAGTACCCTCCGGCAATCCTCAGTAATCTCACCTGGATAAGCACGATTACCATCCCACGCCTGCCCATCGCCTTCAGCGAGCTGTTGTTCAGGGTTGCTTCTGTTGGAGCCTGCATTTCTCTGAAACCCAGGGCCTCCCGGAAATTGATTAACAAGCGGCGACCCGTAGATGCAGTAATAGGGCTGCCCTTGAGAGCCCGATCGTACGAACGCCTGTCCAGGACCAGTGGGTGGCATCCAGCCTGGATACCCTCCCCCAGGATTATTCGGCAAAGTTCCATAGAATCTATTTTGCGCGGGTGCCGATTGAAAATTAGGAAACGCCTGCCCAGATGAGGAGAAGCCCCTGGGCTGATACTGTCCCGGCGCCAGAAACTGTCCAGGGGCTGATGGATAAGGAAACCCCGAGGGCTGAGGAAAGCCCGGGGGACTCGGCTGTCCCGTGGGTCCTTGATTCGGCGGAGGGAAAAAACAAATTGAGGGACCGCTGGGGGACATCGGAGCATTGATCTGCACCTGTTGTCCAGTTTTGACAGTCTCAGCTGTTGGAATAACTGGAGGATTGGTCTCGTAATTCGGATTCTGCTGGAACGGGGTCTGCATCATCCTCGGAAAATTGTTCATCACTGCCGGCCCCTGGACTGATAAAAACGGTTCACTACCTCCGGTGTGAACCTCGCTCGGCGAAGCTGATGGGTAATCATGAGATCTGGCGTTCTGCAGCAGGGGAAAACGATACTTCACTGGTTCATCTGCTTTGCCTGTTAATGAAGAAAAGAAGTGTAAATTTTACGAGGAGTCCCAGGTGATTTGAAGCAGAGGAAGTCGGTTTAATTGACTTGGCGTAATTTGCCGAAGCTAACGAGACGATTTAACAATGGACTTCATCATTTTCATAAGTCAACATTTTTTGTAGGCACTTGGGGCATGCCCAGATGGAGAATTAAATTGTTTACTTGACTAGTTCACAGTTTTTCTGAAATTTCTCAAAGACTAGGAGAGATTGCGTTCTGAACTCAGTGGCATTTGGCTCCTCAGCAGTTTTATAAATATTTCGACTACCTGTCCGAATGAATTCTATCGGCGGCGCCTGGGCGATGGGATGAATCGTCGGTCTTCCTGCCTCGGAGACTCGGACCCCTTCCCGGAGGTCAGGTGAGTTTACAATAACCGTTGACTTATTAAATTTAATTGCAGGATTGGGAGGAGACTGATCTGGCCAGCCAGACGCCCCCACCGGCACGTTGAGGTGCTGTATCATCGACCTTGAGGGATCTTGTGGCGTCTCCAGCCAAGCGGGGCGACCATTGTTCCTGAGCATCACTTTCTCCAGATTTTGACACTCGACGCACTGAATCAACTGCGAGAGGGCACCTTCGGGGTTATTTATAGCTGACAAAAGAGAGTTCAATGTTTCTATATTGTCAGTCGCCGTTGCTGTCAATGTTTGCATGCTGTTGAGGATCTTTTGACACGCCTCGAAGCGCTCTTCGCAAGCTGTCTTCTGATTGATGTATTTTGTCTGGGGGCTATTGGCGGCCCCGACGCCTGATCCAATTTCATTCGCCGGCGCGTCCTCCGCAGATCGACGACGTCGATCTTTCGGGTCATTTACGAGGACGTTGTACAGGAGGCTCGGCTCCATTTTTTGGTAGACAATGCTCGTCAATACCTCGGGAAGCTCGGAGAGATCGTAGTCCGGGTTGGGGCTCGAGGCCGCATCCGGCGGTGGGGACGCAACCGCTGGAAATCATTTTTCAATAGTTTTCAGTTATTTTTTTAATTTTAATTGATTCAACCGCATATTTATATTTATCGTTTATTTATGCTTAAAAAGAAGTGTAATTTTTTTAGTTTAAAAGTCCGGAAAAATATAAATTTTAGGGATTAAAAGGACTCCCACAAGGATTTCATGGGAAATTACCTGTTTGGAAGGACGTGTACAGGACTGTACAGACGCAAATCAAAGAGAGAACCACTGAAGCGAATCCAATTATGATGGTAAATTTGTAAATTGCTGTCTGGGGATTCTCATCGATTCGAGCGTATTTGATCTTCTGCAGTTGACGCTTCGCCAGGCTTTCCAAATTTCCGATCTTGGATTTGTCGCTCACTCCGCAATCCCGCGAGGAGGCTACCAAGGCTCCCGGGGAGTTTGCACTCTCGGGATCGCTCATTCTGACTAATGAGATAGTAAATATTTCGACGAAAGACTCTCAGAAGGGCTGGAACTTCACTTTTGGAGGATTAATCCTGAAATTGGAAGAACAAAATTTAGAATTTTTGACAATCACTTATTTTCAGAAAATTGATCGCTTTTGCTACGAAACAATCAATTCAATTTTCCAATTTTCTACAATGGAACGTTTCGCGAATGCAGGTAATAATTTCCTTGAATTTTGAATTCTCGGAAAATTCTGGCGCACGTGAAATCGTTGGAATTTTAATAATAATTTAACGTAAAAATCCAAGAATCTGAATTTTTAATCTTAATAGGAGGTTTATCAATGATTTGATATTACTTTAAATTGACATTTGAACATTGAAAATTGAATTGAAGTTATTGCTTAATTTTCAATCAATATCTAACAGTGTTTACAGAATGCCGTTTCACCGAGGAATGAGACGGTTTTTCGAGGCAGAAGGAAACCCGAGCGAAATGGTTGTACTAATTTCTTATCGTCAGCTCTTTTCAAAATGAGTAATGTAGTCCGTTCTCTTTACATCCAAAAATGTCGCAATAACTTCGTGTTCATCAGTTGAATGACTCCTTTTAATTATGCATACGCACAATGCAAGTTTGTACATGCGAAATTTTCATTTTGCGTTTCAATCAAATTCCACCGAGCGTTCATTCGCACTGGCAATAGCTCATATTTCTCTGAATGCAAAATACTTTCTGAATGAATTGAAAAAAATGCAAAAAGTCAGAGAAATTTTATAGAATGAGGTCAGACAAAAGGGGAATGCGAAGACGAAAATTACAAAAAATCGGCATTGGCATCAATAAATAATTTTCTCCGGATGACTGCCTGGAATTTCAGTGGCCGGAAGTTTTTCTCCAATCGCGCGAAACACGCGACGGATGAATTTTTCGAGCAACAATCTCTCGTGCGCAAAATTACGATTAAATTAAATACAAATTTTTCATTGTCCACGGGATGATAATCTAGATGTATTGAATTTTTTCTTCAATATGCTGATTGATTATTGGTCGAGGCGGCACGAGGGCTCGTCACTGCGTGGTCATTAATATCAATATCAATTACTGAAGTCTTGGACGTAATGAGGCGTGAATGTTTGCGAATTTAATTCGCATTCCCAAAAGAACATCTGGAGATCTTAATTCAAGTTCTTTTCCTGGAGACGTTTACCACGTGACAATTTATTTCTAATTTTTCGATAATTTTGAATCGAAAATTTTGTCAGCCCAAACGCGACCTCAAGACTTATTGCAAAATTAATGACTTCCCAGCCAACAATTTACCGGTAAATTACCGGATATTTACCGGTCTTGCCCGGGACTTTTACGTGGTATCGGTAAAAATTGTTCCTTGGGCTAATTTTTCAAAAAATAAAATTAGTTCAGTAATTTTTCAACGAATGAAACGACAGTTAATTATTAAATTAGTTAATTCGTTAAAGTTAATTATTGAATTAGTTAATTCATTAACGAAAATTAATGAATTAACTAATTCTTCTCTCATCATCCGCGCCCAGTGACCATTTCCATGTTTATCACGTCGTCACGTGATTCTATAATCCGAGTAATCCAAGCGACCTCGTCGAATCGATTGGGAGGCAATTGTGCAAGATATTTCTTCCTCTTACTTTCTCCAACTGGTGGAACACGAAGTCCACCTGGACGGCTCCGCCGGCTGATCGAAAGTGACAGTGGCAAGTGTGCTCACCAACTCTGGGTTCTCTACTCCCAGCAACCTCCACAATGCATATAATAAATAAATAAATTAATGTAATCTGAAGTGAAGTAGGAAGTCATTTGGTGCGAGGATTAACTTGGGATCATAATGGATGTTACTAGAAGTGAATCAATAAACTCTGAGGAAGAGGAAGAGGAAAATGACGGGAAGAAGTAGTCGGGACCCTAAATACGAGTGCTTTTCTTTCGGAAAATATTTGAAATTTATGAGGATTCCGTGGCGACGTCGTTAGGATCAGTCGAACGGTACTGATTTAAAATTTTTTATTTATAATTCCTTTTTATTACAGTTATTAATTATTAATATAACGGAAATTATTGATTGGGTGCAGAAGTCAAAAGTGACTCAAGAAATTGTTTGTTTACATTACAAGAATCATTAATGTTATATAAATATCAATGCTAATGCAAAACTATTATTTTAATTAAATAATTAATAATAATAGTACCGGGATTAATGGGCCCAATTTAGTTTGATTTCAATGAATTCATTATCTCGTGATTTTTGACTAAACTCAGTAATTTAATTGGAATGGAATATTTCTCTCGGCGTATGAAGTATCGATAAAAAAATAGGTCAGCGAGAATGTACGCACGTGA
This sequence comes from Psyttalia lounsburyi, assembly GCA_030522865.1. Lineage (NCBI taxonomy): Eukaryota > Metazoa > Arthropoda > Insecta > Hymenoptera > Braconidae > Psyttalia > Psyttalia lounsburyi. The sequence continues at coordinate 14,342 of JAPYZN010000820.1, forward strand.
AAATGTGCTGAGGTCTTGAAATATTTTATTTTAAAAAATCCGGATTTTTTAAAATTTTTTCGAGAGTGGAGAAGTGAAAAAAAAAATCGTGGGAAATTTGGGAGATTTATCTGGGGATGCCAACTGCACTCATAAAATATTTCTTCTTTTAGATTATTAAGTGCGGCCTTGAATAAATAAAATCATCTTCGGCTCGATCATTGCCAAACGTCGGCGACTGCTCTCTCAACTCTTCAAAAAAAAAACTCTGACACATTCAACCCCGCAATCAACTCAGTTGCGAAATTAAGGTAGTTGTGCATTTGAGCTCAAGGAAAACTTGAATCTTTCACTTTTTTTTTTATTATTCACTGAAAGAATGAATAAATTCATTCTTCCCGAGGTGGGGAGATTTTTATCCAACGGGATTACCATGACAAAACGATAATCGCAAGTCTATTGTCAGTCCGAGACGAACGGAAAAGCAGTTGATATACTACTAAGCAGATATTTGAAAAAGGTAATGACCCCGAGCGATAATATCCAAGTATCCACGTGAAAATTTGGCGGTCATTGTGTGAAGGGCGTACGTGACGAGACACCAGTGGTTCCGGTGCTATTGGGTCTTGAAAGATGTACAAGCTCAACTGGTAATAATTGTCATCTAAAATTTTTTTCAACGAATTTTTTCACTGAAAATTTGTTACATTTCAAACGATTTCAGGGAAAACCCTTCACGAAAATTGGAATTTGACTGGGAATTCTGACTAATTCGGTAGCGAATATTCAAAATCCCTAGGGAATAAAAAAATATCAAATCGCTATAGACGGAGAGAGTAATTCAATAGAAATGATCGCTTCAGTAAAATTTTTTCAGCCCAATTAAAAATTGTCTAATTTTTCTAAACATCAAAAACGCGTGAAAATAATTTTTACTCAAAAATTTCTACAAATCAATTTTGAACTCAATGTAATTATTATTCAGAGACATCTGTTCCCCCTTAGTATGAGGAAACTTAACGGCAATAAAAATAATAATAATGATAATAAGGTAATTTTGTACTGCTAAAAATTGGGGAATTGTATGGAATTTTCTGTGAAACCTGAAATTTTGGTGATTTATTCACCCCTAATGGAAATCTCTGTCACTCTCCAGGAAATTTCTGATAAACTGTCCATGAGATTTAATTTTTTTTTATTCTGTGTACCGTATTCAAGAAGCATTCTGTACAGCTGGCAGAGCTGTGACCATAAATACAAGTGAGGGAGGACGAGGAACGAGCGGAACGAGAAGAGTGACTCGGATAAAAATCAGGAGGTGGGGAGAGTGAAAAAAGGAATTGAGACACGTCGATGAGAGGAATCATGCAGTTGTCCCATTAGTCTCACGTCTCCCATCAGCCGTTCCACATTTTCCGAGGGCCATCCAGCCTACGAGGCTAAAACGTAAAACGAGACGTACAGGGAATTTCGAAAAATACGCGGCATTTTATTTCTCATTAACGTAAATTTTATATGTAATTTTCTAATACCTCTAATTGAAACAGCAGGAGTAAATGCAACTTCAAGATTGACATTTGAGTCTCAATTTGTTATTAAAAAATTTCGATTTAATCCTTTCGAAAATGAGTTTTTAAATCGCGGACTTTTAGAGTAAAATCGCGAGTTCGTCAAAGTTCCTTTATATTAAAAAATTATAGTGCAAACGATGCCTTGAAGCCTCTTATCTTCTATTTTTTTGACGAAAAATATTTCGTTAAACAATTCGAGATTTTGGGATTTTAATATATTTTAAACCTCAAAACGACAATTTTTAAAATAAATTTTAAAATCGAGTGACTGCAACGATTAAGTACGAGGATCTCAGTTCATTGTCATTGTATTGTTTTCTATTTGCGGAACAGGTGTTGCTTTTTGTTCTGTGAGAAGTGACCTCACCAGTGGCTCACAATGGACTAGGGAAAATTCCTCATTTTTGCTCCGCTCGCTGCTCGTGCATCGGCTGAAAATAAAATATTCTGATTAATATTGGTGATTCATTTTTGGCGGAGTTCAATCAGGGAATTGAGTAATATTGTTATCGTCGCAGTGGCACTGGAAGTGGTCGCTCTGCCGAGATAAGCCGGACGACTGAGACGTCGAGATGTGGTGAGACTTGAGTCAGTTGGACTGAGATAGTCGCGAAGAAGTACCTTCATTGTGAGATTCATATACTATTTGCGGGAGTGTCACTTCAAGTGGAATCCGGTGAGTCTTCAAGTGTCACGCACGAGATAAATACATCGCACAAGCCGTACACAATTGGCGGAAAAATTCTGCTCAATGTCTGTTGGCTTTTTACCGAAAAATCCGTCGATTTTTCCGTTTTCAACAGCTCTAGAAAAATTCTGGAACCCCTCCTAGAGATTTTTTTCGGGGGAATTTTCTCTGACGATATAGTTTGCAATATCAACATTTAATAGAAAACATTTCATTCAAGAAATCACCAAACCTTGATTTTTCAAAGTTTCAATTCGTCACCGAGAGAGAGAGAAAAATTGAGTGAGAAGAATTTGAAAATTTATATCGAGGAATTCCTACAGAATATGTCTCAATAGAGAAAGTCCGGAAAGATCAAATTATCAGTTTTTGTTCTTTCAAAATAATTTCCATTGAGTTCTTTTTCTGCTGAGAACCCCAAGAAAATTAGCAAAATTTTGCAATGGAAATAGATAATAATGAATACAAAAATTGTGGTAAAATGGATTTTACAATAAATTATTGTTTTAAGTATTACGAGAACTCGTAATCAGTCGCGAGCTGACCTTCCCCAATTTCGGGGCTCGTCGGGCCATTGATTCACTCAATTATTCAGTTAGTCCGTAGTCTGAGCACTTCTCTGGGGACATCTGTCTGAGGATTAACTCTCGATTCGTAACCGTATTACGATAGAGTTGATAACGAGATCAGAAAGCGAGAGGATCTCGAAATCTCATTAGCATCCCGACAAAGTCCAGCTTCAACCTGTCGCTAGTTCAGCCTTTCAAAATTGGTCAGGACCTTTCCTACCTTGACAAGTATTTTCGCAAAGATTTCAGAAGCGATAGGAGATAGTCAAGGTCATCCTCCAGTTCCCGCGCGTTATCTGGAGAACTGGAAGGTTAAAAAGTAGGAATTGTTGCGTTAATCAAATCCGCATAATTATTACAATAATCGCGAGGAAAAATAATTAAATAGCCCGGATTTTATGAATGAAATTCAATTAGAACTGATTTTCCTGAAATAAATAATTAATAATAATAATAAATAATAATAATAATAATAAATTTCAGATTTTTTAAGTTTTTAAATTCCAATTCTTAAATGATAAAAAAAAATTAAAAATATTCTCGCGAAGTCTCTCATCCATGATGACCCAAATTGATTTTTCCTTTTCATTATTTCAATCGTTTCCGGCATTAATAATCATTCAGTACACCGGGATTACATTTTTATTATATCGTTATTGATTTTTATGGGTCATGGAAGTCGTAATTGTCTTTGAATTGGAATTTAATTGAGCCCCAGTGTATTGAGTTATAAAGAGGACAAAAATATAATTCAAGTTCACTATTTCAATGTTTGCTTATGAAAGAAAAAAAAGAATTGGTCAATAGTAATATTTAATTGCGGTCGATTGCTCGAGAAGTCATTTCGAATGTTTCAAATAATCTTATAGTGTCCCTGGAAGTTAATTGAATCGCATTTATTCCCGATTATCGAGTACTGAGTGCTCTCAACTTATCTCTTAAAAAAATGAATTTAATCCCGTCAACTGAGAAAAAAAAAATTCCCAGCACTTACTTTGGACAAATAAATTCCCAAAATTCCTGTGGTAAAATTCGCGGTCAATTTTTATGACAGGAATACCTGATTCTCAAAATCGAATTTTTTTTCTGGCGTAGGGAAGTAATAGGTCGCCGAATGATTTTTGCGACGTATAAAAAATTACTTGAGAACCCGTTGATTTCTCTCTCTTCTCTGCGGAGTGCAAGGAGCGCTGAAAGTGAATGAATGAGTCATGAATGGTCTTGCTCTATTGCTCGCACAGAGGACTGATGACCTTGGTCAACAGTTAAGACTGTTGACAAGCCCCAGACCCAGTGGCGATTGGTATTATCCTAAAGTCGCTCATCCAGTGATGCAATAAAAATAAAATCCCCGGCTTTTTGTGCTTTCAGGTGCACCGCAAAATCAGAGCCCAGACGACGACGAATGGCGTCGGGATGGATCGCTAGGCCTGCGGGCCTTCTACTCGTCCTGACGGCGATATCTACTGGGGTCACCGCCTCCTACAGGATTGGCGTAGGCATGGCTGATTCAACAGGACCTGTTGCGGAAATTGTTTTCGTGAGCAATTTTCTCCTCTCGGTCCGGACTTTCTTTGGACAAAAGAATTTTAATTGAGTTTATCAATTTTGATGACAATCTTTATTACTTCTGAGGATATCATTTTACGTGCTAATTAATTACTTTTTATTTTTTTCGAGGAGCCAAGAATTTTTTGAGGACAATTGTTTGATTCTCAACTCCAATTTTTTTTAAATAATTTTTGAAATAGTATTTCGCTGACGCGAACAATGTCGTTGTGAAATAAACTCACTCTTTCTCTCTTTGAGTACGAGAACGAAATTTTTTTTGTTCCCAGTATTGAAAAACGAGTCGAGAGCTCACTGATAACGCACTGGAAGTGCCTGTCATAGTTAAAATGCCTGTCGTGCGCAAGATTTTTTCAACTCCGATTTCCATTTAAATCCATAAGAGTACGTCAGTTGTATTTACAGTAAATAAATCATTCCAATGAATTCAACTGATTCCCCTCGTTTACCAATTCGTTAGTTTTAGTTTGTTTGCTTTGTTTAAAACAATTCACAAGAGAGTTGATTTTGCTGCAATTTTTTTGTCAGCAATTATTGTCGACAATTGTTGTTATTATATTATTAAATGATAGCTAAATTAGCTCCAATCAACTGCAAATTTTAGTCTCGATATTCTCAAATTAATTAATTCGTTTCCGTTTGGGAAGCTTTTACAAATTTCGAACGATTAATAATCAAATTATCATTGCAATCCTTCCCATTTTTACGAAATCTTTGGGAAAAAAATCGTTGACCGCCTACGCAATTAATCCCATTAAAAAATTGTTAATTAAAATCCCAATTTTTTAATCAGTTAAAGTGTCTATTTCTTACGTAATTAAACCGATGATTTTTCAATTTTTCAGATGGGATACGCAAAAATGGACCAAAAGGGCGCCGGCCTCCATCTCCGCACGTTCGCCCGTAGTTTCATCATCGACGATGGAAACCAGAGATTCGTATTCGTTAGCGTCGAAAGCGCGATGGTTGGCCATGATGTGCGCTCTGCTGTAAGTCATCAATATCGTTCATCCATTCCAATTCAATCAAACAATAATAATTCCGGGCTTTCAGCGTCCAACAAGTCAAAATGATTGTATGAAATCAATACTGAGACCTTCAAACCATCAATTTATTTAGTATAATCCTCGATGTTTGTACTCCCAGTCGATCAAATATTTTTCTCTATTTTCCCCAATTATATTTTTGCGCTATGGATTGACCAGAGATCCAAATAAAAACTCATCCAAACCTGAGGGAATGTTATTCAGTTATTGAATTGTATTGAATACAGTCTGGGGAGTCCAATGAAACTCCGATTGTTGTTTATGTTTATGTTTACAATTGTTCTCGGTACGTCACGTATTTACCTGCTGCATTGGGTTTATTTTCAGGTGATAGCTGAACTGAAGAAAACTTATGGAGACTTGTATACAGAGGAAAATGTTATGATAAGTGCAACCCACACTCATTCGAGTCCTGGAGGCAACAATTTGTACATGTTATTTGATCTCACGACATTTGGATTCATAAAGCAAAGCTTTTCGGCTCTAGTCAGGGGAATTGCGAAGGTGAGGGCTAAATTGGCAATTTTTCTACATTTTCTTGAGCTCCAGTTGCTCCAACAGGAGACGTATTTTTTTTTATTTCCTTGGATTTTCTGGTATTGGGAAAATCGTGTGGTTGACCTTGTCCATTTACTCATCTTCATGTCTGAAATTTCAGAGTATCGAGCGGGCCCACGAAGCCATTGTCCCCGGAAAAGTCTTCGTGGCCCAGGGAGAGGTCCTCGATGCCAACATCAACAGAAGCCCTCAGGCGTATTTGAATAATCCTAAGACTGAGAGAGACAAGTGAGTACAATATTCGGCTGTTTAATGACTCCTCGGAGGGTTGCATGTCTAGTTTATTATGGATGTTTCTTGTCTAAGGGTACTCTCTCTCCTTTGTTTGCCTTTCCCCTCAGGTTCTGTGGATTCTCCATTTTTCATCTCTTGCTTGCCGTCTCTCGACGTCTCCTCTTTCTTCTTTCAGCTGCTCTTCTGCCAAGTCGGATTATTTACCAGTTATCTCAACTTCTTTCTTCTTCGCGTGCTCTCCGACTTACGCTAGTCACTGGTAGCAATTTTTTTAATTTAATTTTTAAAAAATCAGCCATGAAATCTCGTATTTAACTTGAAAATTCGGGATAATTGGATATCGTCTCTAACTTAATGCCCAACGGATTAAAAAATCAGGAAAATTGTTACCTGTACTATCAAAATATTTTGTAATTTAAATTGTCAGATTTTCAGTAACAAAGTATTTTTTTTTATATTTTCGGGGTAAGGCGATCGATCCGCGCTTCGCTCTTTTTGAAATTTTCTGTATTAAACGACGAATTTTGAAGGGAATTGTCCAGGAGAAGAAGTGAATTACCCTTTGACATGCTCGACGGTTCATAAATCCCACGTAAATTGAATAGCACTTGTTTTTTTTTTATATTTTTTTTTTAAGGTACAAAGACAACGTAGATAAGACGATGACTCAACTGCAATTTGCAGCAGCCGACGGCAGTCCTTTGGGGGTCATCAACTGGTTCGCGGTGCACCCGACCAGCATGAACAACACAAACCGCCTCGTCTCCAGTGACAACGTTGGCTACGCAGCTCTTTTATTCGAAAAGAAAATGAATAACAATTCTCTGGCCGGAAAGGTAAAGCCCCCAATTCAGAAGGTAACCGTTAAAAAAATTACGAAATTTCGAAATTTCGAGCGTGAATTCATTTTGAAAATTAATATAAATTAGTTATTACTCGATTTTAAATATTCAATAAAGAATAGACAATTTTTGTCGTAAAATATTTTGAACATTCAGATAATGATCTCTTCAAGTTTTCAATTTATTGGGGATTAAGTCGGAGGTGAGATTGAAATTTCTATGATAATCTCATATAAAAAAAACAAACAATAAAAAATGGTACAGTCTTTTTTATGACACGTTGGCGTCGGAGAGGTATCAAGCCTACTCCGGGCTATTGGAGAATGAATTAGCTGGATTTAACTCGAAACCTGTGTTAAAAAAGATATTTCACCTCCTGTGGCTAATCCCTTTTAGGCTTTAGTCTGTGGAATGAATAGGGGAATCCGCGTTTGATCGCTGTATTGACATTCGCCCCATTCTCCTCTCTTTCAGGGAGTTTTTTTTTGCTTTCACTGTCTGCCGGATGCATTGTGACGGAATTTTTCTGTCCAATTCCAAATATTTCTGTCCACTTTTGGATATTCAATATTGAGGATCCAGTGTCGACGCGTATTTCCTACAAAAGCTTGAAATGCTGATCGTAATCAACTGAAATAAAATCCCCTGAAAATGTTCGGGGCTCAAAGGAAACATTTGTTTTTTACTCAAACAAGGAAAAATCCTGGGACAGTTCCGATTTTATACTAAATATTGACTTCCTGAGACATCAGCTGACTTTATTTGTTGAATCCAGTCATTTTGCTGTGAAGAATTGCTCTCGCAATTGTCTACTGTAACTGAATCATAAAAAATTGGTCGAGGTTGCTGGTCGCTCGCTACGCTCGCTCCCATTATTGTTGCGTTGAACTACTATCTTCCCGACTAATTCTCAACACGATTCGTAACGCGATTTTTTTCTCTTATTTTTTTTCTCTTATTCGGCCTTTGACGAGCCTCGTAACGAACTTCCCGATAGACAGAAATATAAACCTAGAAATTTAAGGGGTGGGAGGGAATTGACTCCCGTCCGAATGGGATGTAGACAAAGTCAATGCCTATCGAACGCGATCAAAATCCCTTCGATCGGATGACACGCCTGCGCGGGAGCGTGAACGATAGAAATTGAAAAATCAAAATTTCTTGTAATCCTTATCATTTAAAA
>JAPYZN010000821.1:0-26460 GCA_030522865.1 Psyttalia lounsburyi
TATGGTATTGATTTATTGCAATGTATCGATGATGACACGTCGGGTGAATGTTGGAAACTTTTTTGTTTTCATTTTTTATTTCAAATGATTTCAAGTGACACAGTGATTTCACCTACGACTAGCCCCTCGGGAACTTAAGTTGAGGGGAGGTTTACCTAAAGTAAGTGGGAAATTACTCAGGCATCGGATGTAGTGACTTCAAGTATTATTATCTCTATCGCATGTAATATCGTCATATTTTTTTTGTTTCAGCGAAACTGCATAATTTTCTTCTCAATTAATTGTCTTGATTCTTTTCTCCTAATTATGCAACTGATGTGAAGTCGGAATAATTCTCATTAATAATTAAATTAATTTGAATATTCCATGCCAATATTTTTTCCACAAACTCTGAAATTTCGAGTGAATTTCATTAAAAATATTATATTTATGCACAACTGGGTAGATTCAAATCGTCACATTTGAAGAAGTCATCAAAAATGCATCGAACTCGGTCAAGGGGACATAGGAACAAATTTTTTCAGCCGTCATTTAATTCATTTCGAACGTTTGTTCTTAAGCTATCGTAAAAAAACAATTTCTGAAAAATTTAAAAGATCAAAATAATAAATCCATTAATTGAATCTTAATCAACTGTTAGATAGGATAGGATAGGACCCAATAATACCTACGTTTGAAAAAAAAAAACAATTGCGTCGATTTATTCCCGAGCAATCGATAATTGAAGACAAAATTTCATACATACACGCACTCACGTACATACGTTCGGACACGATCTAAAAATTGCATTTTCGGCCTCGTTGCATGACATTGGGTTGATATAACATGACAAATCAAAAACTAAAATTTTGCTTTCCATTCGGAAGCAAAAAAAAACGTTTTCTGGACTGTCGTCTCAGAATTGGTATTGCACTTCTGAAATTTTCAAAATCAATCCAAAAAATACTGTTCCTGGGCTATCGCAAAGGGGTTTTTTCTTGTATAACGCAAACTACTATTATATAATAAATTAAAGAAAAAAATTGACAACCACTTTTTGCATTTCTAAATGGAAAAATCAATTCAACAAAAATCCCTTACGTATTTTCTTCGCAATTATTTTTTTAATATCATTTGAAATATTCCGTCCCAATCACGAAAAATATGGGAGTAAAAAACATTTTAAATTCAATTGTTTATAATACATTTTTTGCAATTCTGAAGAAAAAAATTCTCTGCCCCACATATTGTAAAAAAATATTATTTACGATTACTAAATTTGTAATTAATGGGCTCCTCTCAGTGATCGAAGATCTACTGATTGATACTAAAAAAAATGTTTGTAAATATTTTCAAACCATCAAAAATTACAACTTTGACAAGATTGATCTATCGACTTAAAAATGTATCCCTCTCCCATTTTTAATTTTTAATGATTGATGAACGAAATCTGGGGGCTATACATAAAAAACTATTTTTTGAAAATCGGTTTGGCGATTTTTGTGTTATTGTTTTAGAATTGCAATGAACACAGTTGACTACAGAATCTCTTCCCATTCATGAATATTCATTTCAATGTTTACTCACCCCACGTCGCACGGGGACCGTCGTTTCGCGAGTGTAAATTGGGGCGTCAAGGTCGCTGACGCTGCTGCTTATACTCGGCGCACGCGAGTCATTCCTCCCCAACGGCACCGACAATTGCGAGCCGAGAGTGGGTCGTAGGGGGTGAGACTCGGCGATGAAACCCTCGCCGAAGTCGTCGTCATCTCGATCCATCGTTACCAGTTGAAAGCTGACTGCAATCGAAAAAAATTATGTGAAGAGAGACCTCATAAGTTCTTCTAGGACCGTTTGAAGTACCTCTACAGTAGCCCTAAAATCAAAACTTCTTTTGAAAATGTTAAACAATCGTCAGAAAATATTATCAGATTTTTTAGAAATTTTTTTTGCTCGATTGTTCTCCCGTTTTAGTAAAAATTAATAAATCCTCAAAAATCAGAATTAAAAAATGGAAAAAATCTCATGTAAAGCAATTTCGCCCAATTATTCGATTGCTTTGAGATGTTTGTTAATTTGTAAATTGTGATTACGGGTAATTTGCATTAAAAAAGTTCATAATAATGAAGGAAAGAGGAATTCCATGCGTTATAAAGATGCGCAGTTGATGATGCAAGATTGGGAATTAGTCCATGGTTGAGGGCCACTAGTTCGGTAGTCTTCCCCTCCTGTCCAAGTATTTTGGCGTGGGATCAAGGCTAGAGTGGGACACACCAACCGCATGCGGATTACAAATTTTTTTCGGGCCTCTCAGGTGACCATTGATGAGGCATTCCACACTATTTCAATAAGTCAAAAACAACTGTTCCTTCATTTTTGGATATGTTGTAGTAAAGATTCCAAAATGACTGTAAACGCGAAGGAATGAAAAAATTATTAAAAAAAAAAATTATACAACATTTAAAATTGAAGGTGCTCTGGGGAGCCGATTGTTATAAAATTATAGCTCGTTAAATATCAGTCGCATGGAAAAAATCAACGCGAGAGTGTCGCATCGGATCGCAAACTAGACAATAATATATCGAGCTTAAGAAGTAACTGTACCTCTCTCAGGTATTGAATTTTATAATTGTCCGCGTATCGATAGGTATTGATTTCTCGATGCCGAAAAACTGCAGGCACTTAATGTAGTAATGCAGTGAGTGAAGTCTTTTGGTTTTGAAGGACACATTCTTTCACGCTTCGCTCAACAACAGTGAAAAAAAGGGCACTTTTTTTCACTTGTGTCATAATAGTATATTTCCGGCTTGTCGTTATGGGGTTTTTTGATCCGCGTGGTTGGCTGCCTCGCCTACGGCTCGGCTCGCCCAACTCCACACGAGTTCGAGTTCTCTCAAGGGCCCGTACCAATCCTCGGACGAAAAAAAGTGAGGGGCAGTACGGAAATAGTATATTTCGTAACAAGTGAAAAAAAATTGTTTTTGGCGAGTGGGAGGTTCATATCACGAGCCGAAGCGAGTGATGTAATCCGACGAGTCAAAAACCACTTTTTTCACGAGTTACGAACATAATTTTTCATCTCAATGTGTTGAAAAGTTACTTTTCCGACACAGCGTGATGAAATAGTATATGTCCGGCCTGTCGTTATGGGGTTTTTACTCGCGTGGAGTTTGGTGAGCCGAGCCGTAGGCGAGGCAGCCAACCACGCGAGTCAAAAAAACCCCATAACGACAGGCCAGGAACGATATTTTTTCTTAGTGATTTTCACTTTTTCGATTTCGAACAAGGGCCCGTATCAATCCTCGGACGAGAAAAAGTGAGGAGCAATACGGAAAAAGAATTTTTCATCACGCTGTGTCGGAAAAGTACTTTTTCGACACATTGGGATGAAAAATTTTGTTCGTAACTCGTGAAAAAAATGGTTTTCGACTCGTGGGATTATATCACTCGCCTTCGGCTCGTGATATAAACCTCCCGCTCGCCAAAAACCATTTTTTTTCACTTGTTACGAAATATACTATTTTATCACGCTGTGTCGGAAAAGTAACTTTTCAGTCACTCTCCGCTTCGCGTTGCGTGACTGAAAAGGGCTTTTTCGGCGCATTGAGATGAAAAATATTGTTCGTAACAAGTGAAAAAAAATGGTTTTTGGCGAGTGGGAGGTTTTATCACGAGCCGAAGGCGAGGGATATAATCCCACGAGTCAAAATCCACTTTTTTCACTTGTTACGGAATATACTAATTCATCATTCAACCCATTTCTAGTCGATCACACTTAACTTATGATTATACCAGTACAGGAATTAGTCACCAACCAAATTAGACTGGAGTCGAGAAAAATCTCCATCAATAAAAAGACGATTTCTAACTGGTCGTAGTCATTGAAATGATGTTTACTCACCGACCAATAGGAAAACGAATAAAAAGTTAACAATCAAACCAATTATTACTTGTCGACAAACTTCATGATAACGGACTAATACTAATGATCGAAATTGTAAATTCATAAAATACTGGATTAAATCCTGAACAGTCAAAAATTTTCTTTTAGAAAATTTCAAAATTTAATAACATTTTTTTCTATTTTTTTTTTTTTTCGAAACTTGGAATTGGCTGTTCAGTTACTTTAAATTTTTTACCCTTGAGTGAGGAATGGGTGGCACTTAAGGGATCGAAAAATTCCTCGTCTACGAGGAGTTGAGGGTTTAAAACTTTTGATCTGAGCAAACTCTGGGTTTTTTATTATTGTTATCAGACGTGTCACACAGCAGAAAATATCTTTGACTAATGCACCCATTGATTGGTTTAATTATACCTACTTTGGTTCTTTCCTGGCTTGTGAGTCATGAGCTAGACCTCTACGATCTTGTTCTCCGCGTGTCAAGAGTGAGAACGGGCCTAGAAATATATTCGCCAATGAGCACTTTGTCTAGTACTTCCCGATGACTTCGGTTGAAAAATCGTGATGGGAATATTTTTCTGATTGTTCCGGAGTTTTGGGGAACCAGTACAAAATTTTCGGACTTAGTGAGTATTCACCTGTAATTAATCGAGGTTGCTCGAATATTCCGCGCCCATCACTCCCGAAAATTTTGGAGATATTTCATAAATCGACAAAACGGGCCGCTGGTCATTTGAAACCTCGGACTGAATCGGTCAGTCTATTATTTTTTCATCATTTTTAATTATCTTCGCAGCGTCGAGTAATTATAATAGTCATATAATTTTTTTAGTCATATTGTGTCGTAATTAATATTAATACAATCTGTATAATGTTCAATATTGCAATTTGGAAGTTATATTTAGATATTTAAATTTTCTGATATAGAGAGAAAGAAAATTATTACTATCGATAAATAAAGTTAATTAATTATTGTCAGGCGACCATTCTAAAATTTTCATCATACATTCACGTGGAATTCAATCAAATTCTCATAAAAAATAACAAATCATCTTTACATACCAAATTAATCCGCGAGGATAATCGTAAATTGATTATTAATTTCCAGAGGAAAGTAGAATAAAAAATTACAGTTCTCAGCCGCTAATTGAGCGTTCACTGACGAAATTTCTTGAAATTTCTGTGAAATGCGAGTGTAATAAAATTTTGGAAAATTCTCCCGACTATTTCAGACCAAAATTAATTTTTTTTTTAGTCTCCTATCCTCAATTTATGCATGTTCTCTGCAGAATATTCAACAAAATTGGGCAAAACCATCGGAAAAAAAGAAAATTTAAAACTTAAAAGTTCCTCAGACGAAAACACTCGCGTGTGCAAAAAAAACGATAAAAGCAAAAATATTCAAAATTGAATATACGTATTCCGCGAACTCTGAACACAGCCCAATAAATTGTATGAAGGAACAACAATTGTGACGCGCGAGTTTTCGTCAGACACTTGGCAGCTTGCGAAATAATCTTTTTTTTTTCTCTCTCAATGTCGCCATTTGGTTGGGAAAGCTGAGTGCGCGTGCCGCTGTTTTTCTCATCGTCTCCACTCCTTCATTTTCGTGGGTTTAGTTCGAGTCCGAGAGAAAATACTTAACATCGACTTGACGTTATTTCAATCTTGAGGGGATGGAACACGTCGCGAGTGGCGCCACGAAAATTCTTAAAATTAGCGACTGATTACGCCCTCCATTCAAAATCACGTAACAGTTGTTCGCGTTTTCTAATAACACTCGGATGACAATTGTCAATGAACACGCCATCACACCCGGAAAAATGATTTATTTGAATCAAATTAATCTATTTATTTAAATAGTTGAAATAAAGATTTTTTCGAGTTTTATTTGTGTCAGATAAATATTTATTTTTCTATTATTAATCAATCGTGACGATTTTTCTTGATTCAATTATTTTTGAGGCCATTCATTTGCCGAGTGTAGTACTATTCGAAAATTTGTAAATTAAAGAGACTTCTTAATTATTTTTTCTCAATTTCGCGGGTTGGTTTGGGCGGAAGATAGATATGACGTTTAAAATCCGAAAGATTTTTTAAATAAAATGCCCTAAAACGAATAAATTCTCTATATGACCCCAATAAATGATTCATTTGAAATAAATAAATTGTTCCTTAAGTTTAATAAAAATTTAATTTGACATTGATGACTCCTTTACTGAATGAAAAAAAAATTATTTTTAAATAACAAGTTTACTTATTTTTTACAATTGATTTCTTGAAGAGGGAGAAAAATTGTCATGAAGAATTTTATTTGATTCAAACCCATTTCCTGGGTGTATCTGAGTGAATGAATAATTATTGATAAACGATGCATAGCGATCTTTAATCTCAATTAAAACTCCAATTAAGATAAGTCTTATCGGATGTCCGCTTCATTATCACAATTACATCTACTGATGATTCATACGTAATGCTAAAACCTGCGAACGTCATTTGCACTGGAATTGCGTGAGCGATGACTGATAAACAATGGAGTATTTTTTTTTTCAGTGGCACGTCAAGTGTCTGAACGACTCTAATAAACTCATGTTCATAATAAAACAGTTGTTGTTGAATAGTGCGGGACTTGTGAGAGATGGAAGACACAGCTGATGTGCTGTTTATAGGGAAGATTGAGAACTGCAATACCTCTCAAAAAAATTTTAGTACATTTTTCAGAATTTAGAGATTAATTTTAACGTTTTTGTTTTTTTCCCCGAGGAAGATAAGTGCTAATTTTAGATTGACTTTATTCGAGGGCAATTAAAGAAGATTTACCATTAGAATTTTAACTGGAAACGATTTACAGAATCAGAACAGAATTACAATTTTTTAAAAATTCTGAGATGATTCCAAGTAAATTATAGTTCACTTTAGAAACGAAAATGTTTTGGTAGGAGTGTTTTAAATTCTACTGAGAAAAGCAAAAATTTAATTAAGATATTTTGGGTTCTCCTATAGATTTCAAGATATTTCTAAAAAGAAACAACCGAAATTGATAAATGAATTCCATTGATTCCCAGGTTTTCCCTTCTATCTTCAAATCGAAAAAAAAGAATTCACAAAATTTAAGAAACAAAATCGCCAAATCTAAGGCAGATTTTCATTTTCTGTTAGAGACCTTTATCGTAGCTCACAAGATCCGCTCGAAAAAAGAATTTGACAAAATTGTCCCCATCTCCCCCAGATTCCGCGATATTTCCAAAAACCAATGTCACCTGAACTCATGTAATTCCACTATTTCACTCGAATATTTCATCAATCAGTCATGAAGATGAGGAATTACCTCGTGAATCCAAGTAACTGGGACGTCCTTCGTGATATTGAATAGCACAAGCAGTCAGTGAGAGACTTTTCCCGAAATAATCACCCTGAGTAGGTGAATCAGTTCGTGGCACGTAACCGGAGAAAATAGCACGCAACAGGAGAAAGAGTGAAATGAAAAAGGGACGAAAAAGAGCAAGCAAACCGCACCAACTGAATATGCTCTTGAGACTGAACCAGAGGACGCGACTTCGTCGTCGGTGGTGGACCAAAGACGTAGTCGCGTCTCATCTACGATTCTCCAATGCTAGATTTAATTTTAACGCTCGTCTACGTCGCCGTCGTCACGACGAGCCTCCCATTTTTATCAAGATACTTGGTTTAAGTCCACTAGTTCACGTATTCTAGATCGTTTTTTCTTCCTTTTTAAGAGCATTTGGATCAATTGATCTTTACTTGTAGAACACAATTGATTTCACCCTGTTTTTATTGTTGGGTAACAGCGAGTTTAGCCTCATTTTTCATTGAGTGGGGACTATTCAAAACATCAAAACATCATGGGTATGTTGATGCAACGATAATAAATAGTCGTAAATTGTTTGAAATTTTTGAGAGAATTCTTGCCACTCTTTTTAAACAACAGACGTTTCTCATAGAAAATTGTGACGATTTTTTTTTCAATTTCTTCTTTATGCAAAAACAGTGTACATCCTCAAAAGTATTTTCTTTCAATCAAATAAATAAAATTAATTGTATAGTCCAGAATGCAAACTTTTTCAATATAATTTTGCCATTGTTTTGGTTTTGTGGGAGACAAAAATTGTTTTTTTCAATAACATTTGTTTGTAAACTAAACAATAATCCCAACAAAAATAGTGAAAAAATATTTGAAATTGTAAGACTGGTAATGTTTTGAAAATAAAATCTGAAAATGAAGATTTTTACTGAAAAATTTGAGAAAAAGTTAATACCAAAATATGTCTTGTAATAATATTCATAAAATGAAAGAATAATATAATTATTTTTATTCTGTACTGAAAATAATTTAATTAAACCTCTAAACTGAATAATTATCTCTACTAATCTTAAAAAAATAATATTAATGAACTAAAGAACGGAAAGTTAAACAAAAAAACACTTATATTTCACATACTTTCCAAACTCTGGAGAAAACTCGTTTTTTCCTACCCACTCAAATGATCTTTATATGACTTCAGGCGATAGATGAACAACTTCCAAAAGTGATGAACTTATTCGAAGATTCGAAATTCCCATATCAAAGAGGGGAATCCCAAGTGTCAAAGGAATTCCATTCTTTCGTTTCATTACTTCCCTCATAGCAGCGACGATCAATTGTTGTGTGATGAATATACTTCCGAGATTGAGGACTCTCATAGTTTGCGTTCGCTTGAGTAATTTAATACCTGCGGCATCGGTGACTCCACATGCGTTGAAACTGATTACTTCAAGATGAGGGAAGAGATACAATGACTGGCCGCCAATTTTGCTGCAGCCATAGACTCTTAATTCTCTGAGTTTGGGGAGGTTCGACAGAGCTTCAATACCCAAGTCCGTCAGCTCTCGAGAGACTGGAGAGAAAGGAGAATTGATTAGAAATGCAAAGAATGATTTTTTTAGAAAACTTATTTCTAGAGAATTTAACAGAAAAACCTAACAAATCCAGTACGAAATTCTCTTGGTTCCCGATTAGTTTTTGTGTCGATCGTAAAGAAATGTTCAATAGAATAATTTCCATTGAAAAAATTAAATTCTGCCAATGATATTTGATTCAGACAAACAATTTCCGAATTGATGAGCGAAGCGAGCGAGAACCGAAGCTCCGTTCCGGACTCGACGAGCGAAGCGAGCGAGAACCGAAGCTCCGCCCCTGACTCGACGAGCGAAGTGAGCGAGAACCGAAGGTTCGCCCCTGACTCGACGAGCGAAGCGAGCGAGAACCGAAGCTCCGCCCCTGACTCGACGAGCGAAGCGAGCGAGAACCGAAGCTCCGCCCCTAACTCGACGAGCGAAGCGAGCGAGAACCGAAGCTCCGCCCCTGACTCGACGAGCGAAGTGAGCGAAAACCGAAGGTTCGCCTCTGACTCGACGAGCGAAGTGAGCGAGAACCGAAGGTTCGCCTCTGACTCGACGAGCGAAGCGAGCAACATGTCTAAACGTCTAATATTTAAAAATGTCCTCAGTTTTCGCATTTAAAAATTCTCACCTGACAGCCAAAGTAATTCCAACTGTAGAAGGTCCGTCGCCAGTTTCACAAGAAAACCGTCGGTAATAGGTACAATTCTTGCTGCAAGTCGACCCTTATATCGCGCAGTCTGTGTGACAATCCGAAGTTCCCGTAAGTTCCTGAGATTTAGAATCGGAGAGAATAAAGTGTATCTGTTGATTGATGAATTGCGAACATTGTACTCCAGAGTCAACTCTCGCAATCGAGCCTTTCCTCCGATGAGGCATAGCAATTCTTCATCAACGAAGTGGGACGTCAGTTTTTTCATCGACAAACAGTGGCTGATAATGTACTTGTGACTCCTTTGTTGGTTCAGCACACGATTACTCCTTAAATCACGCCGTTCTGGGCGGCTGTACTGTCTGCTATCTGCGAGTTACGTATAATTATTTGAGAATAATTACCCAAATAAAGTATTGACTAAATCATTACTCAAAAAAAAATGATTTAAATTAAGGGATTTATCAGAACGTTCTATGGATTTTTGGTGAGAATTACCACAGATTCTTTTCTCGTTCTTTGTTAACAACTTTTATTTAATTCTTCTATTCAATTTTCAGTGACTTTTTCGGTGGGAATATTCGAGTATAGCTCTTCCATTGTCGTACAAAAATCAATTACTCATATTAATAAAGAGAATTTAATGGAATTTTCCACTGCTTTGTAATATTTATTTATTTTATTGAACCCATATTCCAATATTTTCATTTGCCAATTGTTTAACACTTCAGGAGTTTTATTTGCTCTCAATAAAAATCGAGTAACAATTCTTGGCGAAAGAATTATTTAATTGTTAGAATTATTTTGACTTGTTAGTCATGATGCAGTGAAATAAAATGGAAGTGAGGTAATCCTATTCGAGAATTGGATTATTCTCTTTCAAAATATTCAGTAAAAATTGAATATCTGCATAAAATTTCACATAAATCTAGTTTGATAGACTTACCCATTAACTCTTGGAGGCTTAGAAGAGGGGACACGATTTTAATAGTATCACCAATACCAGTAATCCCAGGTTGATCCATCACATTCGATGTTCCAAGAATCATTACCGTTTTTACTGCACGCCAACAGTCGTCAATGACGTCACGCCATTTTTTGCAGACTAAAAACGAGTTTTTCCAAATAGTTACGATATCGAGAAAAAAATTCCGCTATTTGCATTATAAAAAATCAATTTACCTCTGCGAAGTTGAATTCTTTGGCCTGTCGGCAGACAGAGCAGGATCTCCCGCAAACTTTCGGTAGGCAGCCGGTGAATTTCCATCGGTACTATCCAATTTCTCTCCATGTTATTCCTATTTTCAGAATAAAAAAATTAAAAATAGTTTTTTCAATCGGTAAATTTATTCCAGACCTCATTTTTCGATTGCTATTCGTTCCATAACAAAAAATAATGTGGGAAGAGTAAACTAATTCATTGATCTTAACAATAGTTGACCAAAAATTTTAATTATTCGAAGAGATGGTGCAGGAAATTAAATAGGCGTAATTAAATACATGACATGGTGATTAATCAACTCAAGAATTCATGAATTCTCACAAATGATGAAAATCTCGATCTAATACAAACTAAATGAATTTATCTCACACTGACAGTGGAACATTTTCTCGAGGCAAGAGAATCAAACCTGACGAAGGACTCCTTCCCCTAGTGTGAGACCAAAATAATGTCCAAAAACTTCACAATTTTCAAAATTGACAGCTACTCACACTTTGACGAGGATAATCCGCAATGAGTCTCAATGAAACTGATTAAAAGAGGTAATGTCAATGCACAAGCCGGGATAAAACAAGAACTTTCCTGTGATTTCAAGTCTAAACCTCCGTTGAAACTGAATCGTTTCTACTTCTTGAAAATTAAAACTGAGGGCAGAGGATTGGCTTTTCGTAGAGAGAGGGCACCCAAAATTTCCTCATTGGTGAAAAATCCATGAAGGCGTGAAAATATTCCCCAACAGGGCCCGAATACCGGGTCCTGTCACTACAACGAGGAGTCAAAAAAAAGGGTCAGAGGACCTCTTTGTGTGAATTTTATGACTTTCATGTGTGGGGAGAAAATCTTGTGAATACAACTGCGACGACTAACAGGCGACCAAATTGAAGAGTGATAAATTAATGTGGAGCCTCCAAAGTCGAATTTTACGACGTCGTCTTGAAAAAACTATAGCAGAATGAACTCGTACCTTGAATGCGGTCTTTGTTGAGTGCACTCAGAGACCAAAATGTTTTGGAGAAGAACTCTACTAGTGTCAACAAACTTATGGCTCGAAAAATTGACAAGATAATATCGTCTTCCTGAGAGAAATATGTTCTCAAAAATATTGATTCCTTCCTAAAGTCTGAATTAAATATTTTAAGACATGTAAATCGATATCCATAAGGATTGTTCAAACAACAATGTAATTGCAATGTTACTTTCGTATTTTTTTGTGTACACAATAAACCACTCACTCGGGTTGAATGCCTTGAATAAAAACAATATCATCTTAATCTGAGAATGACAAAAATTGTCTCCAGAAAATGTAATACTGATCCTCAAGACAAAGATTATTTATTAATAAGAAGAATGTGCAAAAGCCAGTGGAATTGGTTCGAGAACTCATTTTTTCCTCCTCCTCCAATTGCTTCCCATCCTCCGAACAAGTACAACTTTTCTTGACAAAAGCATTCTTTTCTGATAGCAAAATAGAATTATCTCGTCAATCTTTGGCCATTAATTTCTTGATGGGAGGCAAGATGTACTTCTCAACATTTTTTACTCTCTCTCAGATAAAAATATATTTGGCAAAAATAATTTGTTATCTCAATGTATTCCAGACAATCAAGAAGACATTTGATGTCTAGTAGACAATACAATCACAACTCTGATGTACAATTCATGCATCAGAGTCTAAGGCCCATTTGAACGTGATCACGTGCTTAAATTTGCTAATTCAAAGAATGCAAAAAAAGATTTATTAAATTATACCTCTAGTCGGTCAAAAAGTGTCGGTGGAGTAGAGATCAATCTCGTGCTATTTACAGTCAACATCGATCATGGTTTCCAGTTGACTTTAAGAGAGAGCAACAAATGTTCTTCCATTAATCGATTTCTTCAATAATTAATTCACTAAGTCGTAATTTCATTAATGTATAATGAATAAAATAAATTTCTCCGAATTGCAAACCTAATGTCAGAAATATCCTGAAAGCAATGAGTGTAATTACTGATTAACTAATAATAAGTAATTTTGCCAAGCCTACGGTGTTGATTCCAACCAATATTCGTCTTCGCTCCTGGTGCACAGTGTCTCACACCCCCCATCCTAATAACACAACCCCTCTCCCCTCCCTCGTAAATAATATCAAGCGTCATAGGGGGAGTTGAGCAGCCACGTGCAAGGACTCCTAACCTCAAAATTGAATCAATAACACTCCAGACATCGCAGTTGCTCTCATTTACGTCCAAAAAATCACCAGAACCCTTCGAAATGGGTCAGCAAATTGTCGAGGAGACGGTGCAGCCTGGCAGTTACGTGATAATCGAGAAGCAGAATTTTCGTAAGCTCTGCAAAATAACCGAAAAGGGTACCTTCACGTTAGGAAAAGAGCAAGTAGAAATGGAGCATCTCCTGAACAAGCCTTACTGGACAACCTTCAAGATGTTGCCCTCGAAAACTTCGAAGAAACACGTCTCCCTGGAGGTGGCCCTCCGAGCTGAGACAATGGAGGACATTCGACAGGGCCTGTCCAGCGGCACCGACAACAGATCAATAACCGACGACGGAACCTCCCAGAAGCTCTCCAAGGAGGAAATTGAGGATTTGCGAGATGCTGGTAAGTCTAGCAAAGAGATTGTCACCTCGTTAATATCTAATAGCAGTTCTTTCACCACAAAAACGGAATTTTCTCAAGAAAAATATATAAAGAAGAAAGAAAAAAAATACTTCAGATATCTGACAATCAGAAAGCCAACGATCTCCATGATACAGGAGATTTACTTCCGCCACGACTGCTCGAAAATAAACTTCTTGCGGATGGACACACTCTCTCAGATTCTCTCGTATTCTGATGTCAGGTCTGAGGGTAAGTTCTTGTTGTATGACAGTGGAACATCTGGATTGTGTGCTGCTGCATTGTTGAGTAGAATTGGAGCAAATACCTCTGGAGTTATGGCCTACCTGCATCCTGGGAATCAGGCAAATTTGACCCTTGTCCAGGCCATGAATTTTCCGGAGGAGCAGGTGAAAAGGATGATGGTGGCGAATTTCTATACTTTTTTTAGGATGTATTATCAGGGTGAGGGACAGATTAAAAAGCAACTGGTGAAGAAACATTGTGATTGGAAGAAGCTGAAGGAATCGCAGGCTGGGGAGGCCACTGCACCTAAGAGGGCGAAGTTAGCTGAGGAGGTGGTTGAGAATGTCGGGGTGCAGGAGGAGGAGAAGATGGAGAATGGTGTTGGGGCGGAAGAGGAGGAGGTGGAGAAGATGGAGACGATGGAGACGATGCACAACGGAATGTGCAATGTTCCGGATAGTTTCAAGGAACCAAAATGGTTTAGTGAAGCGAGAAATACTGTCAACTGCTTCAAAAGTGGTAAAGCCGATGGTCTGGTCATTGTGACGAAGGAACATCCTTCCAGTATTATCAATAGTCTTGTCACTTTTCTCGGGACATCCAGGCCTTTCGTGATTTACCATTGTCACAGGGAGCCGCTCCAGGAGACCTATGTTGCACTCAAACAGAGGAAAGATATCGTCAACTTGAGACTTTTTAGTAATTTTTTTAGGGGTTATCAAATACTACCGAATAGGACACACCCTGAAATTATGATGAACGATCTAGGGGGATATTTACTGACCGGGTTTTTAGTTGAGTGATTGTATGGAGGTAATTTTTTAATTGTATATACACTGTGATAAATTCATAATCACGAAAGTTTGCGAAGAAATGCCTGAATGAATTTAAAATTGTATTTTTTGACGATGCGACAGTGTTTTCAGTGAAATACATTATTTCAATTTTTTTTAAATTGATTTCTGGTTGTTTGCATGTTATGGAGAGAAATCTGATGCGAAAACATCAGAAGATTTTTCTACTTTCGAACTCTACTAATTCTTTTTTGATTATGGAATTAGGGGATGTTGTATTTGACTCACCTGTTAATCAATTGAACATATGAATCGATTTTTTTTATAATATTCTCATACTTGAAATTACGAGAAATAAATATTAAACTCTCATTCGATGATTATTCATTCTCCCGGTCCCAAAACAAAGTAGATATTACAGGTACCATTAATAAAATGAAAACTAATAGATTTTGAATCCGTCATTGAATCACGAGTACACATCATTCATTGCCCACCTAAAAAAATTGCAACAGTACCCACCAATGTGAGTAATGATATTCAGCTAAAAATTAGAGTTTTCCGAATTACCAAAATAATCAATCCTTCTCTCGATATACTTTCGATTTTATTAAGTAAACATCTTAATCGATTGAATTTCCACTCATTCCTCAGTGTACACTCACAAAATATCCTCGGAACGCCCCACTTTTCCAAGGCATCTTCGTGAAAACTTATGAATCCTCACTTACAACTAAACAATCATGAAATTATAGATCGACTGCAATCTTACAATTTATATTACAATTTTTTTTCTCTCAAGCATAGAGAAGCCCATTCAATTCAATTAATTATTTTCTTCACTCATCGTCAGTCCTCAAATGAATGAAAAAACAAATTTATCGATCATTCCTTTTCACTTTTCACTTTTCACCGATCAACTGAGAACCCTCCAATCTTAATCAATCCTTATCAATAATTATCTCTCCCCCTGGAGCCCCTCGATCCTTCGCTATCCCTCCCCCTCCCTCTTCCCCCATAATTACTCCGATTATTGTCATTATTCCTCCCCATTCCCCTGCCCCCACTCTTCCCGCCGCCATTACTACCCCCTCCAAAATTTTTATTATTAAATCCCGAATTGAATCCGCCACTGCTCCCACCACTGCCACCCATCTGTCCCCGAAAATTGGGACCGAAGCCGCCCCTCTCAAAATTGGGGGGAGGATTATTGGGATTGGGACATCTGAAACCAGGCGGACCCTGAAAATTTCCAAAATTATTGTGTGCAAAAGGCCCCATGGGCCTGAACTGATGATTCCCAGTGAAATTTCCATTTGGCGGTCGCAAATTGGGGTTAAAGTTGGGTGGCAATTGGGATGGATTGGGTCCGTTGGGCCCATTGGGCCCAAAATTGGGTGGCAGATGCATCATGTGAGGAGGTAAGCCATCGGCCATACCGCTATTCAGAAGATTATTAGTTTTATTTTGGAGAGAAGGATTCAGTCCCATATTACCGGCAAGGCCCATAGACGGCGGCATATTTGGTGAGATATTCTGCATATTGTGATGATTCGCGTTGAGATGATTGACACCCGACGACAGGGCCCCCATTTGTAGAGATAGCGATCCCAACTGGGGATTTCCTAGGGCCGATGACAGCATGTCTCGTTTGTCAAAGTTTCGGTTGTCGTTGTCGTCGTCCCAAGGTCGGGGTCTGTTGTCAGTGTCACTGAAGCTGTCCCCGTCGAGATTGGAGGCTTTGAAGTTGGGTGGTGGAACGCTGGAGCGGAAGTCCCGATCCCCGAACGAGTTACGCCCATCAAAGTCAGGCCTTCCTGGACCACTGGAGCCACCCCCGAAGCGAAGGTCCTCGTCTCTGTTTATGTTGTTGCTGTTCATGCCGCCCATGTTGCTCATCCTCTCTAGGCTGTTCAATCGTCTCAGATCTTCATCTTGGGCTAGATATGCTGCCATGTCAGAGCCCGTTAAGCTCATGTGGCGGAGATCTGTGTCGCTGTTGCACGAGTCCTCCAGCATCGAGCCACCGAAGACCGGTTGGTGGAGGCGGGAGTTTCTGTCGCTCTCTGACCAACCGATCAATTGATCGAACTTTCGTTTTCCTCCGCGATTCAAGGCCTTCAGGAGCTCTGGGTTCTGGGCGAACTTCGAGGAGGGAAGAGGTGGAGGGAGGTCAATGTCTGGGACTTTGGAGTAGTCTATATCACCCTCGTCCTGAAGAAAGTCATCGGGATCCTCGACGGGCTCTGGGACGGTTAATGCGACGTCTTTTAGCTCTTCTATTTCACCGGCGGTCACCAGCTTGTTGATTGCGTCATTTCCTTTGAGAATCGCCTCTGCTAGCTTCGAACCCGCTGAAAGAATTAATTTGAAGATTTAGCGAGGGAGATATCATTTTGTTATGCGTGGGATTTTAAATACTGTGGGAGATTCAGGATTTATTTTACTGTCAGGAACATTTCACGATTTTTTGGCAATTTATTAGCAATAGAAAGCTCCCATGGAATTTAGTTTCTTCGAATTTCCCTATTTTTTAGAAACTCCTGGTTTCCGCGATCTTTTGGTTCATTTTATTTTCATTAATATCGAAACTTTGTGAGAGGTCTTCCTCAGTGTAAAATAAATATGCATTGAATTAGGAAATTTCAGGGTAAAAATTAGGAAATTTTTGAAACAAACATCGGTATCGCAAAAAACAATCGTTTAATATATTCTATAAATAACAATCTATCGTCTATTTTTGAATGCTGGAGGATTTTCAAAATAATCTAGTGGCGTTAAGATGAAAAATGAAGAGGTCTTTGAGCAATTGGTAAAATGAAACGATCCTTACGCTCAACGGGCACCATTTTTCCATACAAAATAATGGCATTCGGTGTGACTTCATTGAGAGGCACAGCACCTGGAGTCGTCTCGATCAATTGATTAACAATGGCATTCAGAGCCTCCACTTGCTCTGGATCCTCAGCCTCCATTTCATTCCATTGGGCTTGGAAATTCCTTGGAATTGGCTTGGAATATGGGACTTTCTTGCTCGCCAGTTTCTTGCTCTCGTCGACTGCATGATCTAGATCTAATCCTGGAATTCCGGAGGCCGACGTATTGATTTCCTCCTCTAGTTCAATATCTGTATTTATTTTGTCCTCCGGACCCATTCCGGGTATCACTGCAGCTTCATCGGCTGGAAATTACCGATAACAGATGTCAATAATCGATGAAGAAAGTCATGTTTGAAAGAAAATATTTCATTGCTAATTAATTGTTTTTAATGTTTCATATTGTTTATGGCATGGAATGCATTGGATTTAAATTGCGGATGAAATTGAAATTTGATTCGTTGGCCCACCTTGACAATTTTTTATGATCTGTAGGCATTTTTTAATGGAATTTCACACGAGAAATTAAAAAAAATATCGGTTGTCACTGGGCCGTGGAGTACTTTCCTGACGATTATGTTTCTAATCCTCGGCTTCGCCGCGCACTACAAACTCACAATCACCAGAAAAGTGCTACACGACCTCCGTGACAAAATATACTACTTTAAATAGTGACGGGTGAATAATTTAGAGACAATATGGCATTCCTTATTCAAAGCAATTACCTATTTCGTGATCATCGATTCCACAAGCACCAGCTGGCAGAGTGTTGAGATTATATTTGTCTCTCATCAAGTCCCCAGGTCTGTTTCTCGTCCAGAACTTGGATGTGTGATCATTACTTCCTGAACAGAGGATGTGCCCCAGTGGATGCCACGCTAGGGTCCATACGATGCTATCGTGGGCCTGTTCGATAGCTCCCACTTCTTTATCAGCTCTGAACACAAAAAGAAAAGGGTATTTTTCCTTTCATATTTCCAATTCATCATCTTCGTCGATTGTCATTCAGAACCGGCCCAATTTAATTATTATTTAGGCTGGATTCGTCAATATTTATGAGTTCATTTATGAGCGTAAATCGAGTTCAATATTAATTCTCTAATATGAGTGGAATTTTTTTCATATTTATCCCTTCCAAATAATTATGAGTCAGATGAATAAAGTTCTTTCCCTGGGAATTATTCTAACGTATTCCAATATCCTCCCACCGTCGAGAGATTTATCTCTAATGAGCAGAATTGTATTGGCATTAGAAAAACGAATATTTACGACTTTAGCGAAGAACAATCTGTCGATTCGTCGTGATTTTTCTGAATTCTTACCCAACATGCCAAAATAAAATAGCTCCATCACTCCCACCACTGCAGAACAGTCCTTCATGGCTGGGGTGCCAGGCAACGCTGGATGCCTCCTTCTTATGTCCCCTGAATGTCTGCACCTCTTGGCTCAAATTCCGCAAATCGAAGAGCTTGAGGAGATGATCCCTGGAGGCCGTGACCAACCAATTACCATTCTCATTCCATTTTACATCCATAACTGTGCTCTTGTGGGCATGCAAAGTAGCCAGAGACTGTCCAGTCTTAGGATCCCACAGCTTCACCGGCTGCTGATTGTCTTTACTCCCGGAGATGACTAGACTCTTCTGCGGATGCCAGTGCACACATTTCACATCCGCTCCATGACCTGAAGGCAATTTTTAGATAATTTTTCTCACTCTTTGGCGCTTAAAAGCAAGACTGACAATGGATTAATCATTAATCAATACGTCGATATGATTAATTCGATGAATTGTCGATTAATAATCAATAATATCAATGAATGGTGACCAATAATTGGGAATTGATCATTGATAATCAAAGTATCGTATTTGTAGATACTGACGACGTCGCAATTCATTAATTATTTATCACATTAATTAATAATTAATCAATTCAGTGGATTTAATCATTTTAATTCACTTCTTTTTGATATTTTGCCAATCAAGAGAGATATCAATATTTTTGTGAAGCCCATTTTTGCAAGAATAACTACAATTCACACAAAAGTAACGACGAAAATTCTGATGTCTCTCTTAGTTCCAGAAATAATTGTCAAAAAGGTGAACGAGTTAATGGAAAATAAAATTTTTATACCCCTGAGAATTCTTTCCTCGTGACACCGTAGGAAGTCCCAAATTCTTACGGTTCCATCATCACTGCATGTCGCCAATTTGTGATCCGTTGGACTGAAACTACCGGTCGAAAAAAATATAGTAATTACCGCTCTTACGTCAACGTAAGATATATTTTTTCGATATTTTAACTATTGTCGTTTTGTTCACGTAATTCATTCCTTGAATGTATTAAAGGAAAAACTGAGAGCCTGAGTACGATTTTAACAGTAAATTTTTCATTAACAATTGAATTAATTCGGAAGTGAAGAGGTGAAACGTAATAGAATTTTTCGGTTGACCTTCAAATTGTTTCGATCACGAGTGAGTTAAGAAGGAAATGATGGGATAGATATTTTCAATTGTAATGCAATCGAGTAAACTAAAAATGTATTCCCACTTTTCTAAAATCACTGATTACTGTAGCCAGCAAAAGCAATTAAACTTCATACAGTTTTTGGTGATTCTGGAATGATTCCAGTAATCAAGGCCAACTGGACAAATTGTCAACTGACAAAAAGGCCTCTTTTTATTTATTCTCAACCACTTTCACCTGTTCACTGGAATTTTTCATTTACTGTTAAAATTTGTGAAGTTCTCTTTTTAGATTTGAGGGAGCAGCTACGGGCGAACAATAATTCATTGCCGACAGTCATATCTGGCATTCGAAAATGGTGAAAAAATAGTAAGAAAAAAAGAAATATTAAAAGAAATGAGAATTTCTCAATATTGGGAAAACAAAAGCCGCGAAGAATAGAAAGAAACGAAATAAAAATTTAAGCTACTACGCTTCGATTGTATTCTTATGCTCAATTCGATGCCACATGACCATAGGACAATGTTATCAAGTGATATTTTTTCTCAACTCAGTGAAATTTAATAAATTTTCAATGTTTATTACAACAAACAGCGGAGGAGAAGAAGAAACGTACATTGAGTGTCTTGAAAATTCATTCGATCATCTGTTGTCTTTGATAATTACTTGCACTCACACACATTCATGCCAATTACATCCCCACGAGCCCGTGAAAACGACTACGAATTGTTTTTTTTATTCTCGTAATCATTAAAAAAAAAACATTGCTCTTTATTAATTGAAAAAAATCGCATTTCATATTTAATAAATCGTGTATTTAATTTTATTTGCATTGGAAAACGTTGTAAGGAGGCAGGATTATAGTATTCTTTATTGATGCATTTCAAAGTATAGGAAATTCTCGAAAATGGGTGGCTCCATATATCAACAATATATATATAAAATTATATATATATATATATATATATTTCCTCATTTTATTTTAATATATTAACATATACATTTTCCGAATTTTTTGGCGCATTATAAAAATCTCACGAAGTTGTAAGATTGTCAATGAATAATTAAATTAAAAAAATGGGAGATTCGCTGACAGGGAAAATGATTAATCAATAGATAAATTATCGATAGAAATGTTAATTCTCTTAATAAAAAAATGGAGCATCGGAATTCGCGAAAAATCTAACACAAAGAAAACCATTTCATTCAGATTATTTAGTAAATACCTCTGAAGCTAGTGAATTGGAAACAAAATTTGAATGAAAAAAAGTTGTTTCAAAATTTTCCAAAACTTCTTCGTCTCCTAGATACTTCCGAAATAATCTGACTCAACTCCCGAGCTCAAAAGAAGTCGTCTCCTCTCGTGTTTTTTTTTTCTCTTTCAATTCTTGATGGGTTATCAGGGATTGTTCAACCATTTATTTTTCATTTCTCATAAGAAAAAGGTTCAAGGTGGATACCGATCATTAAAAAAGACATGAACAAAAAATATCAGATATCTCATAAGAATAATAACGATGAAATTTGTATAAAATATAAATAGTTTAATAGAAAACCGACAAAAATTTCTAGTGTGGTTGTTGATGTTATACCTGAGTCCTCTAATCGCTTCTTTGTGGGCCTGAAACATCTTTACGTTGTTCATGTTGCTCTGCCAGTACTTGACGTAACCAGCATGATCGCCAGTAACCATCCAGCTCTCGTTATGCGACCACACCATCGTTCTAACTGGACTGTCGTGAGCCTGAACAAATTATTTAACAGAAACAAAACAAAAAAAAAAACATGGTAAAACATTTCAAACAGTTATTGAGCAGTTTCAAACAATAGTTCCTTCATTATTCCGTGCTTTTAATAATTATCAGGAGTTTTTATTCATTATTTTCATGTTTTTACGGTGATTTTACCTGAAGAATTGTTTCAAAATTGAACGTCAATCCATTCCAAAGGGTAAATTCCCCACTGGATGCTCCAGTGACTAATCTTCTACCCTCAGGTGTCCACGCCATGCAAAATATTGGACAACGCATTTTATTTGTTGCTGTTTTAACGAAACGAGTTGTAACAGCGTTTATTGGATTGTCGACGTAGCTCGGTGGCGGGAGGAGATCTGGATAGTACATAACATCTGGCTGGAGACCACGTCGGTCTCTGTAGTCTCTCTGCCAAACTCGATTCTACAATTTTCGTTCAAAAATATATTTTTTTACAATTGATGAATTCAGTACTCGAGTGGAAACAAATCATCTGGATATTTGACTTTGCCTCGCAAAAATCTGGGAAGCCATGAAATTCAGATGAAAATGTTTAATGTACTTCCCAAATAAATTTCCATACATTGAAATTTTAGGGGATATCTCCAATTATTATTTCAAAATATTTTTCAGGTAATACCTAAAAAATTCTTGAGGTCTCAGGAGAGCCTACGCTCCAAATAAGATACTCATTTGAAGCGAATAAAGTAGAATTTACTAACAATTTTTTTTTACGAATAACTTGATTATTGAAAATTTTGTTAATATCAGACTTCCTCGGAGAATTTTGCGAATCAAAAATCCAAATTTTTCCCCAGAAGTTAAAAAATTCATCAATACCAAGTGGACCGGAAATATTATCTAAAGTCCGTCTCGCAAAAGAAGGAACATGGATTCGAGGGGTGGGGAGCACAAGTAAAAGCGGAGTTTAGGTATAGTGGGGATACGGACTGAGGATGCAATATATTATATATTTTATAAATTTTCTTTTGTTTTCCGTCTTGAGCAGACGGGATTAACCTCAACTGGAATGACTCCAAATAGACAATGATTAAACAATCAGATTGTTTTCATGATTCGAAAATCCTGTTGCTTATACCTCTAAACTCTTGATAATAGCTGAATTATAATCGACAGTCTTCCTCATAACCGACTTCCTCAGTCTCTTCCCATCGAATTCATCCTGTAATGCGTCCTGGCCCCCGGAAATAACCTTGGGTGCGTGATAAGGCCTGAAGGGTTTGAAAAATCCTCGCCCCTCTCTGTGATTATTAAATCGATGTTGATATCCTCCAGAAGTATTAATCGTCGTCAAATTGGGTGGTGGTGCTGATAAATTCGGAGTGGTAGGAGGTGGTACCGACATATTCGGCAAATTAATCACCGGTGGTGGGCTTGCAAATTGTGCATTGGCCGACATTTTTCCTTATTTTTTTTCCAAAAAAATCAGTTAAAAAAAATATATAAAACAATTTTTACAATTATTAAATTGTAAATATCTATTTTTCAATGTGTGTCAGAGTCTCATCTTTAGGTTAGGTTGTGATTTCGGAGTGAAAGTCACTTGGTGATTTCATTACGCCTGCAGATACCTAAAAAGTAATTAACACATCAGTTAAAAATCCCTGAATAATTAACTGCAATGTCAAAATGCTTAATAATCATCAAAACCGACAATTAGACGTTTGAAATATTGATCGATCCATTTTTACAAATTATTACATTGTTTTTTTTATTAACATACATTTGATGTCACTGGCCAGACCCTTCTAACGTCCTGGAGATTCAACAGTTCACAATGCAGCAGTCCTGATTGCCCTTATGCAGCAAATAACAATGTTTTGTTGAGTAGTACTGTTTAATTGATATTTAGAACTTGTTCGAAGGCCAGATCGTTTCAAGTCCACGCTACACGTTTGCACCTCATGAGAAACACGTCTGTTACGTTTAAGGTGGATCACTCTTGTCAATTGTACCGGGTTATCAGTAAATTCGTTAGTCTTTCCGATGATGGGGAGATGTCAGAATTATTAGTGAATAATTGGGGCAATGCTTATTCTATTTATTCAGGTCGTTACTGGACGTTAGATTCACTGATCGGCTCCTGACGCCATCACACCGCGCCTTTAGACCACTTTAGACCACTTCTGACGGTGGTGAACGGTCATCAGCGCCATTACTCGGTATGTGGACGTTTGGGGTAGTTCACTGGGGGATTTCTCTCTTTACCGACAGTGAAGGAAGCAGTGATGTAGCGAGCTCCACACACACACACACACTCACACTGACACGCGAGCCAAACCGAACACCGGCTCACGATCAACGCGAATCGCCAACGAGTCGAAATAATTATATTCAGTCTAATACGAACGCTCACATGAGTCAGTCGAGTTTATGTCGAGTCAAACCACACTCTTATAATTACTATTGTACTTCTAACTATTAAACACATTGTTAATTGTTAATTGAAAGGTTTTGTTAATCGCTACCCACACAATCCCTTCAGGGACCCTTTGATTTTTCGGCATTTCGGCCTGTCGGGCTAGACAGCCGACTGGCTGGGCAGCTGGCCGACCGGAGATGCCCAAATGTTGGTTTTTTCGAAGGAAGATGAGCCCTGGGTAGCCCTTTTTGGGATTTTTTGGCAGTTTCTAGCCCTTTTTGCGGTTTTTTCGATTTTTCACCACGTTATCGTCGTTTTTGAGCATTTATGAAGGCTGAGAGGGTTCTAGGGGTTTTTACTTTCGTTTTTGGGCCCTTTTGGCATCACTTCCAGAATATTTTCAGCCCTTTACCGACTTTTAGGGGCCTTATTCGAAATTTTCGGCACAAAACTGCCGATACCTCGAAAACTATCAGGCGTAGCTGTAGAATGCGAACGGATTTGAAAAGCTGAGGAAATTTCCGATCGATATAGCCCCTCAGATTTCGATTTTGGTGATTTTTTGGACTTACCAATTTTGAACTCCTAGGGCCCACCGATTTGAGCAATTTTTGGTTGGCTGAACACATTTTCGGCGATATCTCGAAAACTATTCATCCTATCGCCTCGGGGTTTGCTCCATTCGAAAGCTGAGCTCATTCCCCACCGATATAGGGTATTGGCAAGTTTCCAAAATGCTTTTTCCACCCTTTTTTTGTTAATTTGATGAATTTCAAAAAAACTGTAAAAACAATTTTTAAGGAAAAAAAAGAGTGGCGTAAGACGAATTTGAAGGAAAACTTACTTACAGATCTTCGATGCCACCAATAAACAATTATAAACTTTTATATATAAATTACTAGGTTGTATTATTAAAGTATCCTAACAGTCGCCTAAATAAATACGTAATCCCAGTCCCAGTAAATAAATAAATATGTCACTCCGTGATGACTCGACAGCAACTCTATTTGTCGAATAGTTCATTCGGTCGATGGCTACTCGATCCAACGTCGATCTTTCTTCGACGGTCAGTCGCTGGTTGGCTGATTGTTGGTCAAGCAAAATTACTCATCGATCGATGATCGACCAATACTCAACCAAATGCACAACTCGATCCCTCGATCGAGTGATCCATCCACTCGATGGGGCCTCGATCGCAATCCCATTCATTCATCGATTGATTCGTTCGGTCGATGGCTAGTCAATCGTCGGTCGATCTCTGGTCGAGGGTCAGTCGACGGACCGTCGCGCGAAATTCCTCATTGACTGATGATCCACTAAGTGAGCAACTCAATCGTTTAATCGAATGATCCGTTAGGGGAGTGTTTCATTTGTCGAGCAATTGTAGCCCAAATTGTAACAATTCTTCGACTATACAATGTTCGATTTACCAATTACATCCTGAGTCACAAACGGAATTATGATGACGATTGAATTACAACTTTTTATTGGACTCTTATTGCTCTCCTAAAAAAATATAAAAATCAAAACAGGGGCCACGAAGATGATTCCAACCGACGCGCTAGAAATGGCTCTTGATATCCTGCAATTGGACCTCAGAATCGTGGGCTGTGTAAGCACGATCATTTTATGATCCAGCATAATCGTCCTAGGGGTAACTAATCTGGAGAGATATCAATGAAGTTGAAGCATTTTGATATGAATAAATATATAATTTAGTCTTGGTGTGAATTAACATCTAGACGACAACATCCCATAATAAATCCGCCACTCTAAATAAATTCAGGAGTGAAAAATTTGCATGATCTGTTACGAGGAATAATAGGTAGTTTTCTTGCGCAATTGTTGTTACATTGAATTTATTGCTCATTTTTTTCCAGTGTTTGTCTGATTAGAGCTAAGAATGAGAAGGCAGTATGACAAATCTATGGACATAAAAACATTAACATTAATTATTGCATTGTTTACAGGATAATAATTGACATTTATGCATGATGACTTGCCGATGTGAAGGTCTGCAGAGTGACCGGTGCAAATCCACCGACGGTCAGGGTGCACGCCCTCTGAGACCTCATGATAACCATCGATAAATCTTTTACGAATTGATTCTGCGAAGAACTCGATGCCATTGAAAACCATCGGACATCATACGCTGCATCGGATATCGCCAGACTTGCTCCAGTGAGATTATCGCATGTCATTGTGTAAAAGTATAATTGCGTTATACTTCCACCAACATATACGCAGTAATGAAATGTAGAGAGTGCGCTGCTGCTTGATGACTTTTTATGAAATAGTCAAGATCAAATTTTTTTAATTTAATTTAAATAATTATTTTAGATTTTGTCAAGTTTGTAATTCCCCCGAGGGGAATTATTATAATTCACAGTCGGAGGCTTCAATTTGTAAACAGCCTGAACTTGTATTCCATGTCCATTTGTATATTTCAGTATATTTTTCCTGTCCTCGCGTATACCCTTTTAGGTTTTTACGTATTTACCCTTCCCACCCCCGACCCCGCTGTACCGCATTCGCCAAGGACCAAGGAAAAACCTCACCCTGAGGAGAAAACCTTCTCCAGGTACAGTCGTCTCTGTTACGAGACTACCGCTCGGCAGTGAATCGTGAGATCAGAGTGCTACAAATTTTGACTGCCGGTGACGGGAAGCGAACCCGGGTCATCGGCATGCCAGTC